>JAMZAV010008023.1:0-20044 GCA_024449915.1 Sweltsa coloradensis | reverse complement strand
TTCCATACTTCAGAAGTGCGTCTCAAGAGCAGCAAACCAAATCCCAACTTGTTTTACAATGCAGGTCATACGTTTTAATGGTTTGGTTTAGTGCCCCCGGTCTTTTATGGTCAAGTTTATGTACGTCAGAATTTTGTTATGAGCTATTAGCTGCGTTTTCTTCCACGCCAAAGCTTTGTTATCAGCTCGGAGCTACAACTAGAAATAGAACATGTGTGATGTTTAGGCTATTTCTGTCGGTATTAACATTTTAGACAAAAATATACCTCGCCCAGAAGTCAATTTTCTTTTTTCTTTCTTTGCCCTCTTTTTATATTTTGGTTCATTAATTAATTGCCTTAAACGTCCTGTTTTAATTTGTTATCAAAATTACTGTGTTTTATACATTGTTGTTGTAATATTAGTATTTGAAATATATACTTAACTGTAGTTCATTGTTGATCTGCATCTGTGCAATGAGATTTATTTAGTTGTCCTCATTGGAAATAATTTTTTTTTTAGATAGATGTTAAGATAGACGATAAATAAATAAATAACATAAAAAAAAGCACACCCGACGAACAAGCTTAGCTTGACATGTTGCATAGTATAGTAGTCTTCTTGATAAAAATTGCTTAGACAAGTACTTTTTTTTTCAATCCACTGACATCTAGGTTCTCACCCAGCTTACCGAAATCTCTGCATGGTATATGCGCGGAGAGTTCTATTTAAAATTCAAGGTATTTCTATCGACTATTATCGATAGTCTGTGCTACCTTCTACCAAAGATCGTATGAAAGCTAGGGGGTCTAACCAAATACTGTAGTTATAACAGTAATTCTTTGTGATACCATGGACTTAGAATAGTTAGTAACTGGCGTAACTGGCAAGAGATGCACAGCCATGCGCCTTGTAAATCCATGGTGATACCATGACAATATCGCCTGGCTTCTTCACACAACGAAGGCTTGGTCTCCGAAACGTGATAGTATGTGCAATAGTGTTTTACAAACGGCGAACAACTTTGTCGACGTCACGACGCTATCGAATTATGGGTCTCTTATTATTTACAACACAAAAAATTAGGTTTAAATATAGCGTTGGTTATGTTGGGTTATTTCACTGCATAAATTATTTTTCAACTTAAATGTGCGTGAATTATTTTTTTCGTTGTCAAGTTATCTGACTTTGACGTTCGATCTTGATAATCTTTATGCCAAATCACGTGACAAACTAACAACTCGCATTCAAACCTAGTCTTTATTTTCACAGGGATTTACTTTTTATGTTTATAATTTTACTTATTTCACCAAAGTTAAAATAAACTATATCGAATAGAAGTACGCATAAGCACTGCAGTAGACAGACTTCAGTACCGTACTGACTATATAAAATAAATATTCATACGTTATGATAACAGAAACATCATGGTCAGTTCCTGGTCACTTCTCATATATAATTCGTATAATATATATGTAAAATATATGTTCTCATATATTATAAAAGGGTCGGGGACCTGTATCGTAGCTGGAGCAATGACCCGGAGACTAGCTCTGATGTACTGAGCTGTGTGTGGTCTTTAGCAGGGGCTAATTATCATACAACAATGCCAGAGTCAACGGTTCAATTATTGTCAGCTGAGGCATGCTGTGTAGTGAGTAATGTTGGTGCATGTTTATAATGTAATTTGTAAACAGAAAAATGCAGAAAAATGGCTGAAATATTTTAAGGATAAGAATCTTTTCACGCTGTTAAGAAAACGAGTACGCTTGACTAGTAGATTAATGTAAAATACTCTTGTGTTAAGCAGGTCTAAACATAACTCGACATATTATTATTCAGCATCGACCGGTTGGTACGATCTAATACCAACCTTTGCGGCATAAAGTACAGAAATAACAAAATAATTTGTTACGAGCTAAAAATTAACCGTGAAACGAATTAAAGTTTGTTACGTACATTTTGTTCTCGTCACAGAACCACAATAAAAATATAATTTATGAGGTGTCGTGTTTAGGTATTATAAAAGTCCACACACTTTTATACGATTGATGAATCACACGTTGTTATATGCTTAAATGAGGAGATGGGGGTGATAGCGGGATAATGTTGATTAATATTTGCTGTTTTGTATACTAATTACACGCAATTAAGAACGATGTTATGATCCACACCGGAGATTGAACCCGGGTCTCTAGCTTGCTGGGATTAATTCCCATTCAAGTTGAATTTCGTAATTTATCTAGGTGGTGCCAAATTATCACTCCACACAAGAGTATCTATCTATTGGATCTTGAATAGAAAAATAGTTGTGCAACTTACTAAAGCTTAACAATTGCGTATATTATGCGCCCAACATATGGACATACAAAAACACAACAAAACAAGTGCTTGCTTCTAACGAAACCCTCGCCCTATTTATCTATCTAAGGTTACTATGGAGATGTACGAAGAGTTCAAACGACACTCCCCCATCGTCATAACTGCAAGATAGTTGTTTGGGGACAAAATACGTTTTTTATAACAGCTGTTTTATCCTACGTATCCGTAAATATCTGATGCTAACAAAACTAATAACACACATTGCCAATTAAACTGAATGCCCTTCACTAAAATTAAGCTATGTGGCTGAGTGCGGGTAGATCCTATAAATACGAATTTATTTTTCCAAATAGATCTTTGCATCTGTATTAGCTGCAGATTGCTTTGCAACATTTCAAAGGTTGTAAAATGGCTCTTTTATCTAAAAGAGCAGATTCGAGGTTTTGCAATTAAGGTATCGATATATCAAAGTGGATATCAAGTTAAGTGCTAGAGTTGTAACCGGGGTGAAATTTTAATAGACGAGTAGGTTTGCATTATTTCATAATTCCTGGATTGCATTCATGTATACCCAGTAGAAAGGTGGGTGATTGCTACAACAAGTCAACTATAACAACTTCGCGATGTGTCGGTATCAGATAATCTTTTCTTGGCAAACACAAGCGCATTTTTAATTTTATGTTCGTTTTCTTGGTCCACGATCATTTCTTCATACACACGGCCACTCTCAAATAGAAATGCGTCTGTTTATTAGTGTTACGTGGGGTAAAAGCTTATTAAAAACAGTTTACTGAAAATAATTCCATGAATATGCATGTAAACGTTTAAATATGCCAAATAAAAACTCATATCTGTAAGGAGCACATTACTGATAATACTTCCTGTTTTAAATCATATGTGTTTATGGTTGTGTCCTGAATTAATATTTTATGTGTTTATGATCGATATAAAACGTTCGTAGGTCAATGCTCGAGTTTCACTACTGTTTTCAAACACGTGTGTTATTTTCATCACGTGACACTCGGGGACCAATCACAACGCGGCTGTCTGAAGCTAACTCGCCTCTGAGTGGTCTATCGGTTCTAATTTATATTATTTATGCAGACTTCATATATTATTTAGGCCTATGTTTATGTATTCTACTTTGACAAATTTGTATACTTCATAAAATGAAAACATTTAGTTTATTATTAACTAATTCTTATTGACTCGCGTATCTATAATGACTTCATTTATAATTTATTCATAAGTACATAATCGCATTAATGTCCTAATGCAGGCTGGTATATAAGCAAAGCATAAATGCTTGTACAACGAATGTCAGTATATGAGTAGGTCTACCTAGAAGCTTCTAATTCAAGATGTAAACTTCTAGAGATGGGAATTTTGGCCCGGCCCGGCCCGGCCCGACTTTCGGGCCGGGCGGGCCGGATGTTTTTGTTATTTTCGGGCTTCGGGCCGGGCCGGGCCCGAAGCATTAAAATTTCGGGCCGGGCCGGGCCGTTTCGGGCTTTCGGGCCAGTTCGGGCTTTCGGGCCGTTTCGGGCTTTCGGGCTTTCGGGCCAGGCACCATATTTAACTTAGGAAATAGAGATTGGTGTTTTGGCCCGGCCCGGCCCGGCCCGACTTCTCAATGCTTCGGCTCCGGCTCGGGATAGTTTCGGTTTCGGGCTTCGGGCCGAGCCGAAGCATTGAGAAGTTGATTTGTGAATCATTTTTTTAACTGAATAGGATAAACGTTAAAGAAAGAAAGAAAGATACAGCAGACAGACAAAAACAATGCGTTTTCACAGTCTTATTATTATATTATAATTAAAGTTTCATCTCCTAGAATCCAACCTCTTGCTTAGACTATAATGAGCTTCGACGTCGAGGTGGACAGAAGGGTTTGGAGTGGACATCACCACACCTCCACAACATGATTTGCGATACAATACTCCCGAACACAATATCGAACGTGCTTCGACAAGAAGATGGACAGACTATGACGAAGGAGACAGGCTGTGTTTTTACAACTTTGTCGCCTGGCGGTGGCGGCATTTCTCCCGTGATCCCATCGATTTCAATACAAGCTCAATACTCATAGACTTAAGTCATAAATATTAATAATTTGTGAACATGTCACTCGGCACTTTGCTTTTCACTGTCCAATATGATTTGAAATAACAGTATACTTACTCGCCTGGTCTCTAGTCCCGAATAAACACAAAATAGAACGTGCTCTCACATAAATATGTAGGCCTACAACTACATCTGCGTCCCTTATTGGCGGCATCACTCATGTCGATAAATATACACGCACAATTCATAAACATGCCATATGGGCAATTTGCTTTAGGTCTACACTGCCCAATGCCCACCCAGATCTAGGTATAACGGTATATAATCGCAGAACTAGAAATACTATCATACTGTTGGCAAAGGCGGCCCATTTGCTTTGACGAGTCCAAAAATCCAGACTTTCGGGCCGGGCTTTCGGGCCGGGCCGGACTTTCGGGCCGACTTTCGGGCCGGGCCGGACTTTCGGGCCGACTTTCGGGCCGGGCCGGGCCAGGATGATTATCTTTCGGGCTCGGGCCGGGCGGGCCGGACCGTTTCGGGTCGGGCCTCGGGCCGGGCCGCCGTTTTTTTTTTTAAATTCGCATCTCTAGCTAACTTCCCCTAGCGTATAGCCTAACTCTGCAACTATAGCGATCTCGCAATACCTTCACCGAAGCTGACGTCATCGCGGGACTCCTCGCCGTTTTTGCGCGCGCTATTCAAATCAAACGGTTCCCTTCAGCTTCCTTTCTGTATTTGTGAACTAGTATTAAAGCCACACCCGCTACGTTGGAGCTATGTTTACACTCCTGAGTAGAAAATCACGACAGCAATACAAAATCAGTTCTGTATATTATATCATGACGCGGCTCTACTTAGTCGTTATTACTGCCAGTCAATTCAGTTTATAGGGGAACTATAATAATAATATAATTTATAAAGAAAACACTACTTTTAAAAACTAAATATTAACCAGAATATTTACCATATATTCATTGAATAAAATTCAAACCTTTTCTCTTTGTAAACAATAAAAAAACAGTTGGACATTGTTTCCCCCAGAAAAACAACGATCTAAGTTGAATTTTCTGATAGATGTAATTGCTGCTCAAAATAAATTGAGAGAGACAATTTTTGCCTATTATGCCCGATCAGAAAAATTTGCAAAAATCGATAAGTATGTATAATAGGGGCCAAATAATATAATTTATAAACTTAGTTGCATATTTTGGGAAAATTGGAAAAACGAAGTGGGAAACCACTACCATGCAGCTCAAGACTGCATACAGTGTTAATTAAGCGACGTTGGAACGGTTTGTTGGCCGATATCAATGTCACCGCGTGGCGTTCACACGAGAACAACGGATTGACACAATAATGTTGACGCTATTTGGGCCAGTAAAATCAATGCCGGCGACATTGACACCGCGACGTGTGAGGATAGGGGGGGGAGGGTGGGGGAGGGCGCCCACAGTCACGATACAGCGTTTCCCCCCGTGGCTATAGTGCGGAATTAGGTTCTAACCTTGAACAGAACTAAGATAGATTTTGATATATAAAATGAATATAATTTGTCGCAATTAACTTGGGACTGACACCTTGAAACGATTATTTAAAAGTCAGTGGAAGATGCGCTAAATGTTGGCTGAATGGTAGAGAAATAAATATATACCACGACAGTATTTTTTTGGGGGGGGGGGGTGGAGGGGAGGATAAGGGCATAACTTCCCTTTTAGCCGTAAATGCCAATATTGGGACAATGGTGTGTACACTGAGTAACGTTCAGAATGTATTTCTGGCAACGATTTTATTAAAACCCACCTTCATGTTCCACCTTAGAATAAGGGAAAGTGAATTTTTGCAATTAAGTTTGAATAGCGTTTATTTTGTAAGACGGTAGAAATAAGAGTTTTATACCGGCGTACTGAAAAAAAATTGTGCATGAAACAAAACAAAACATTGTTTGTTTTATTGTTGCTCAAAATTAGCACAGTTCATACACGATTTGTCCCAAAATTTGCATATATAACTGCACAGTGCTGACAAGAAGCTGTCTCACCTAAATTTTATGTCCCTGTTATATTTTACTTCCTCTTTCACCCGTTCATTTCTCTTAGTTTAAAACACGTTGAAACTTTCATGTAGAAAGATCACACCTACTTGCAATTATTTTACTAATCGAGTACGACGGAATTTTCCAATGGTAACTATTCGCGTTTAAAAGCAAAGTGGCTGACATCTGGTGGTCAAGTGGAGAACTGCTCCAAGGCAGATACCGGGCGGCTGCATGGCGGCATTCAATGTTAAACCAATGCAATATTGTAGCATCACGGTCAACTCCAGAAAGAATTTACTCGATCATGTTTATTATTTAGCAAGCAAGAAAGGTCATAAAATTAGTAATACACATTTTTGTAATGCGTAAAGAAACAAAAAGTCTGAATGTGTTTATTATTCCGTGCAATACTGTGGGTTAGATGGGAGTTCTATCGTCGGTTCTATTCCTATTCCTTGAGACACATTTTTCACAACTTTCATCAGTTTCATGGATACCACCAACCGATAAACGATAAACCATAATGGTAATTAATTTGTTACAATGATGTGTTGTAGGCGGTATAGGTCCAAATCGGGCTAAGAGCTATGTACCGTCTTTGGGTTCAACATTCTAAACCCAAAGATACTGTAAACCATATATTATGCAAGTCTCAGGTGTATGATAATTGGTATAGATATAATATGGAATTTTTGTAATTATTATTTATTATTAATAATATATGTCCATAAATAATTATAGTTTTTAAATTTGTGCAGTGCATTGAATGTAAACTATCCTACCTTGATTTTTTTTTCCTTTATGCCAAGAGATTTGTACCAACTGCTGCCGTGAACAACAAATAATTATGCATAGACTTAATTATTTATGGGTTCATATTATTCATTATCTCAACCAAAACAACAACAAAACAATTCTAGGACTTAACTAGGCGCAATATAATTAGTTAACTATGCGTATTAATAATAGTAGACCTATATATAAAGTTTAGTGAAGGCCGGTGCCATCTATATATAAATTATAACTTTAAATTTTTAGCCGCATTGGGGGGGTGGGGTGGGGGGGGGCTTTTTAAATGTGAGACAATGTTTTAAGAAGTTTCAATGGCGAGACGAAACACAAATTTAATAACAAATCGAGTTTGATAATTTATTCGCGAGGAACCCGCAAAAAATTACTTCCGGGGGGGGGGGGGGAGGGGAGAATAAATAACCTGTGATATAATATTATATTACACATCATATAGGCCTAAGTAAAGGCTAATAATCATAAGAAATTCGCGGTATTGCCATCAAGTTAAAATTACTGAAAATACACGTCTCCAAATTACGAGATAAAATTCCTTATTTTGCTAGTTATTTTGCAGCTGAGGGTTACAAAATATAGTGATTGTCCTACCCCATCGTACCCAAGTACTGGAAAGTAGAAATACTTCCAGAACTGACGCTTACAATGAAATATTATGTTTTAAAGCATGAAAAACACACTTGCTCCCTATGCAGCCCGTGTTTTTATCTGCCTTCGGACGCCATGTTGGCATACGACCGTGCTGCTACCTGGTTAGGTTTTAACCGCGAATAGCTAAAACGAATCACGTTTGACTATTTTCTTCAGCCTCATGATGGAGCTATTTTATGTTAATCGCAAATTTAATAACTAATACATCACAAATGATCTTTATCGGTGCCACTAATTATTAGTTAATTCAGTAGTGAAAAATTCAGTAAGTAAATTCTTTGCACACAAGTCCCTTGCATACGACCCATATGAAAATGAGAATGGTTGAAGGTTTCGAATTCCCTTTCGGAAACAAATAAAGGAATGATGTTCGTCCTTCCAATCAAAATACATATAAGCATTAATAACCGCCCGGAAGGTCAGAATCGACAGCCACAAAGAATACTCCTTGTGGGGTGAGTTGACACCGAAGGTCACACACAAAGAATACTCCTCGTGGGGTGAGTTGACACCCAAGGTAACACACAAAGAAGACCCTGACTCAAGTCAAGATATATATGAGTAACATGACAGTCGTTGTTTGTCTTCTTCTCGTCACGGCTTCCTGGAACCACGTGAAGTATTAACATACGTGGCAGCGGTGGACTCGTGGTTAACCACGCGAGTTTTTGTCACGGAACTAGGACTTACTCCCTTTTCCGTTTTCTTGATACATTATTAATGTATTTTTATTTTTGTTATTGTATTTTACCCGTCCCGGGACGTGATGGGTCAGACAGTGTAGGGTTATATCCTATACAGAATCATAATCGGACGTCCGAGGGAAATAAAGAGCGACGAAATAAACAGATTGAAAGAAAAATACCAAAAAAACTTTAAGACATGAGCGATTTGCATGTAAAATTTTTAAAATCATTTCTCTATAATTGTTTTAAGAAAATTTGGTATACCCTTGGAGATTTTGAAGGATCTAAGGAAATTATGATGAAGATAAAATAAGCGGTTTGATGAATAGTAGTGAACAATCGCACAAATAAAAAATTTGCATTTTTTTCTTTTTTATGTTTGGGTAAAGTAATTTGTTGTTCAAATTTTGACCTGAATGCTAAATGGTGGAGGTGCCGGTAAGCCTGCAGTGAACTTTCTCAACTGGAACATATGGTGGAGGTGCCGGGTCATTCAACGCAAGTGTCTGAACGGACCTGAAAATGTGCATGCATTTTTTACGATACCGCACATTAATAGCAGGCTCACTCCACAAAATTTTAATATTTTGTGTTTACTTTTTTCTGCACAAATAATAAATAATTGGAATTGAATTGAATCGATATCGAATGGATAATTAATTTTAACACAATTATATAAAATCACAAATAGATACGATTAAAATTGTCTGAGTAATTTGAAAGAGCGTAAAGCAGCAAAGCAATTCGTGCTCAACTTTTTTCTAATTTACTCGCATTGTTTGCTCTGCGTGTCCTCCAAGTTCTTTAAAAAATATGTCTATGCAACTGGACCGAGATATAGACATCACATTTCTGGGAATGAACTTAACATTCACCATGTTTGACGGTAAACTGTAGAAGTACTTTGAAATGTGCGCCTATTTTCGGTTATATTAAACGGTGGTGTTTTCGTTCTATTTTGATTACGATGTGGAGCTTGTCTCGTCGTACACAATGCTGCCAAACACAAAATAATATTTATTTATTTTTATTATGTACACTTACGCATCATATAACTCATAAATGTATAAAACATATAAAATATATATATAAAACATTATAAAACATTTGTCATCTAATTGAATGGCCCAAGTATTTCAATTGCTACTAACATAACATTATGTTGCTTTGCTGTCTAAATTAACGAGACGTAAAAGAATACAAACATGACGGTAAGTGTTTTGGCTATTTGAGTAAATGATCAGATAGCAATCGACCGATTGACAAGAGTGTGATAGACCGTGAAAGAGGTTTCCACCGGCCGCCTAAACTCGTACATAATAAATGTGACCTTTCATTGTTGGACAGATCAATTCTTTTAGCAGTGTGTTTAGGATTGATAGATATAGTTGCGCACGTGCAGTTACACGTACGCCGTGTTTGCACAGCGATGCAACAGACCTGACCGCAAGAGACAAGATTCAATCAGATATCAGTGGTGCAATGAAAACATTGCGTGTGGCTACAACAAATGGATCTGTTAAGTAATAAATTGTATAAATGGTTCAAGGTCCTCACGTAAACTCCTCGTTCCATACATTGAGGGTGTTTGGTGTGTGTGAAACTCTGTGTACGTGTGTTTCTGAATGTGGTGTTTGTGTATGTGTATGTGTTTGTGTTTGTGTTTGTGTTTGTGTTTGTGTTTGTGTTTGTGTTTGTGTTTGTGTTTGTGTTTGTGTTTGTGTCTGTGTAAGTGTTTGTGTTTGTGTTTGTACGTGTGTTATTATGCATGTGACTGTGTGTGTCTTTGCATGTGTATGCGGGTATGTACACCCGGCGTCAGAAGTAAATCAAGGAGTATCGTTTTATCTTCATTACCCAGCCCTTGATTTACTTCTGACGCCGGGTACGTGCATAATATGCAATTTTTTTTTATAAGATTTTATGATTTGTTTAGCCGTCCGCGGTGGCATATACGATTAGGGCGCTGGTTCTAAGCGTAAGTCTCTACGAGAACATGGGTTGGAGTCCCGCATAAGGCATAGTTTTTTGTAATCGTCCTTCGTAGTCATATATCACCACTTAACATCTCGAATAGCCTTATTGCACCACTAAGAGAGACGTTTAACAACAAAAATCATCATCATTCTAGTATTTGTTAAAGAATTTCTGAATGTTCGTTTGCTTTATTACATTTGTGTAGTCCGATGTATGTTGGTGTGCGTTTGTGCTTGTGAGTATGTCTTAAAGTACGAATGTACGTGGCTACACATGTGTGTGCGAGTATATTTGTATTATTGTGTGCGCGTGCGCGTAGATACATGTGTGTGTTCGTGTCTAGCTCGCCGTCAGCTGTGTGGCGAGGTGTTGTGCTAGCTGGTAACCAATGACAACCAGGTATCGAGCCTATACATACACGGCGGTGAAGTGACAACAAGAGACAATCGATGATGACATTGTGCCATTCTCAAATGACTGCGAAATGACGTCCGATGCTTTTGATTTAAATTTTTTCTGCACGCTACGATTGCGACATATTGCGTCGTTTTTTGTTTTGTGAGTCGAGGGTGATTAGTTGCAATAACTATTTGCAATGTCTTCCGTCGCTAACCTAGTTGTGCAGCGCGCACAGCTAGACTTCTACAATGTGATGAATGCTTATTTTGCCGTTTAAGTTTCATACTAACTCGTGAATTTTTGTTTATTGTTGAATTTTCTATCCAGGGAGTAACTAGCCCTTGATTATATTGTGGGGGCGAACATTGGTCACGAAAGAATTGTTTCGGAAAAAGTATGTAACCTGGAGTCTGGGGGGGAGGGGGGAGGGGCGCATAGCCCCAGAATGGTTTCCCCCCATTTGTGATTTCGTCGATGATTTATTATTTTGTAAAGATTGAAATTTTATTGGCAGTTTGACAAAAATTTGTGCCCGAAAGTTGTGCCCCCCTCCAGCCCCCCCTTCCCCGTGATCCCCCAGTAGTTCCTCCATTGTGTATATCAATCAAATAATGTTTAATGAGATTGTTATGATAGATATAATATCTGCCCCAAGTCTTCCACTTGAACACAGGAACATTACTAACACGCGGGCTAAACCAGACTATATATTATTGTACATAAATTACAAATTGGGTGCTATGTATGAATTGCTATCATAAAACGTTATAGATTCTAGCGACTTGATACTTTTCTTGTACCATTTTATTTTGCAAAGTTTCGAAATCCACATTAACTTTTGCGTCAGTACGGTGAATATTTTATTAAATGTGTACATGTTAGGTACATGTTTACTAAGAAATTAACGCGTATTTTGCAACTAATACACACTATAATCAAGCACATCTGCATTGTACTACGCGCTACAACCACTGATTATTGACGAACGGTCAAGTATTTGTTATTCGTAAATATTAATTGCAAACGGCCCATTAGTCGGTATGTATTAAGTGCTAAACACAACATGCGATACAATCGTTATTTGCAATGAGTCGACATGGTTATTTTCTGTCTCTACGGAATGAATCAGCACAAATAAAATATTTATATTTTGCAAAATGTAGACTGCAGTGATGAAATCTGCCAATAAAACATGCAAAATGTCAGCACACGTAAATGTATTCTAGACAAACATTGAATGGGTGGAGCAAGTAAATAAAGTTTATATAAATATAAATAATAAGAAATAAACCCAGAACATTTAGCTTGACGTACCAGTGCTCTAAACAATTGGACGACCAAATATTTGTATATTTTATCTTGCAACAGACATTGCACGTAAAATTAGTGGTGAAAATGTTTCGAAATTTGTATTTCAGTTGTTCAAATTTTTTGAGTTTATCATAAACACCTGCCAGTCTATTTGAACACAAGAAGTAAATTAAGTTCTAAAAATCAATGGGTCATTAAATTTCGTTAAATCTTTATAATTATAAAATTTGCAGCACGGTCATACTTTAGTTTATGCTTGTTTTGTATGTGTTAAAAATATAAGTTTTGAGTTGTTAACACTCCTAGATCTTTATTGCTTTCTATTGAACGATTGTAATAAAATATATTGACATTCATTGGGTATTTCCTATGTGTAATATGTAAATCTTATAACAAAATACTCTGCATCTTTGGGCCTGCCATACAATATCTTTGTTCGGCGTGTGTAAAGGAATAAAAATTGTTTATTTTATTTTTTACTTTAATGTTTATTAATTTTGAAGTATTAACTACATATTTATTAATTTTATAGATCAATCCAACAATCTTACTATCTAACTATAAGTATATATGTTTATGTAAAAAGAAACACTGTTAAAAATGTCGATTTATCAATCCTAGTTTAAATATTTCAGTATATACGTCCAATTAAACTCAATTAAAATTTTTGTGGTCATTTTGATATTTTTTTAAATCAAAAACTGGTCAATAACAATAGCTTATTTTGAAGAAAATAACTACTTAAAATTTCATCTGTGAAACCGTTATTTGTAAATTTTCCGAGCTTCTCGAATACATAAGTGTCCTACACAGTGCAACAAAGTTTGCAACATATGCGCCCACAATGACGACACCAATGCACTCACCCAAATGAGCATTACGCAACATATTATCTTCTTCACAAAACACCCTAGCATTTAAAAATTAATCTCCAACAATAATCCTCGCTTTATTGATCTAACACGCGCCCTTGCGCCACTTAGCTCGTCCATCACCAACGATGTAGGGGATTCACCCACCTACTTGCGTGACCTTGACTCATTTTTTTTCCCCCCCTCGTTACCCTCACTGCTGTGCACCTGACTGTTGCAAAAGCCACGCACTCAACATTTGGGCCCAGTTACCCACGAGGGAAGCCATAAATCGACATCTTGCTACCGGAAGTAGTAAAGAAGAGCGGGAATTCACCCACCTACTTGCGTGACCTTGACTCGTTCAAACCCCCTCGTTACCCTCACTCGCTGTGCACCTGACTGTTGTAGCCACGCACTCAACAGTCGGCCAGTACCCACGAGGGAAGCCATGATCGACATCTTGCTCCCGGGAAAGTAGTAAAGAAGAGCGGGATTCACCCACCTACTTCGTGACCTTGACTCAGTTTACCCCTCTTTAAACCTCACTCGCTGTGCACCTGACTGTTGCTAGCCACGCACTCAACAGTTGGCCAGTTACCCACGAGGGAAGCCATGATCGACATCTTGCTACCGGAAGTAGTAAAGAAGAGCGGGATTCACCCACCTACTTGCGTGACCTTGACTCAGTTCTACCCCCTCGTTACCCTCACTCGCTGTGCCCCTTTGACTGTTGCTAGCCCCCGCACTCAACAGTTGGCCAGTTCCCCACGGGGGGGAGCCATGGATCGACATTTGCTCCCGGGGAAAGTTAGTAAAGAAGAGCGGGATTCACCCACCTACTTGCGTGACCTTGACTCAGTTCTCCCCCCTCGTTACCCTCACTCGCTGTGCACCTGACTGTTGCTAGCCACGCACTCAACAGTCGGCCAGTTACCCACGAGGGAAGCCATGATCGACATCTTGCTACCGGAAGTAGTAAAGAAGAGCGTGCTCAACTTCCGTTTCCTCTTCGTGCTCACGCCAGGTTTCTTTATCAGATAAAGTTTTTTAGAGTTTATTGGTTCTAATTTGACACTGGTTCAAAAGAAACTTAAGATTTTGTGAGCCTGGTTTACAGTTTGGTTGGAAAGTTCAGTGTACTGAACGATATGAAGATTAAGGTTTAGAATGCACTAAGTTGGGTTTACTGACATTCTCTGCGTTGTATGTATGTGTACATTGTAACACGGACCCGGCGCCTCCACCAAAATTGAACCAATTTTTTTATGAATCTACTTAGTTCTAGAATGAACACGGACCCGGCGCCTCCACCAAAAATTGAACCAATTTTTTATGAATCTACTTAGTTCTAGAATTAACACGGGACCCGGCACCTCCACCAAAAGTGAACCACTTTTTTTATGAATCCACTTAGTTCTAGAATTAACACGGGACCCGGCACCTCCACCAAAAGTGTTTTTAAGGCCGTCACAATACTCAACTCTGGCGGATGGAAATCGATAAGAATGTTTCATTGGATGACTCACGACTTGACCTGTCAACATCTCGAGTCGATAGGTTCCCACCCACGCAGGGCATTGCTTCGTGTGTTCTTCCTTGATCGTTAGAAATGCGCAATTAATCAATTCCTATGACCGGTTTCATGAAGTGTGTTGCATGGTGTAAAGCAACAACTTGGAAAACGAACGATATTAATTATTTCTAGACTCTTCCTTAGTGACTCAACGGTGGCTATCGAATTATGTTCCTAGAAAACACTATGTGTAAAATACACATTGAACAGTACACGGTTGAAGCAAACAATGCGTTTGGTGATAAAAATGTTCGTTATATATTTTGTTTGTAAGTTGGCGATGCCACAGAATGCAAAAACGGAGAAAATCATCGGAAAATACTTTGAAAATATGTTTTGTTAATATCCACATTTCTGAAATTGCAACGATTACATCACTACCAAACATTTAAAGTGTTACCTAATTGCAATCTTTCAAACATTTTGCTCTAATATTTTATGGCTTTCGGGATATTGCACTGCGTGCGCGTTCACAAACGTAGGACAATGTTGCCCTACAGTCAGGGCCGGCTCGTAACATTTTGGCACCCTATGCAAGCGATTTTTTTAGCGCCCACCCTCCCAAATTAATACAAGAAGGTTTTTACCTCTACGTCCGCCTACAATGGGAGTCTGAGACCTCGGAAAGTCATCATTCACAAAAGTTGATGGAAATGGTTTAGAACCAGGAAGTCAGATAATGGAAATATTTGTTTTATAAATTGAAAACAGAATATTCATGTTGATCAACATAAGTCAGCAGCTCTTTATTGTCAGTTTTAGAAATTAAATATTTAATAACATTATTAATTTGATTTTTTTTCTACACTATTCCTTTTTCAATTATTTCAATTTTAAACGCGTCTTGCTTTGGTTTCGGCAAACACTTTTACTAGCGACCGGGATAAAGCTGATGAGCTTCGTTATTTTCGATCGAAAGCATGGCAATTGGCAAGAGATGAAAGTCTGTCTTGATTCATGGTTTGATCCCTAGTAGTTTTTATGAGTTTAAGTTTGGAAAAAACTTCTCTCGCCACTACCCACGGTGACAGGAATAGTAAAAAAACTCGTAAGGCAACCCAAACATTAGGAAACAAATCCACCAAATTTCTTTCTTCAGGAAGTCTAGTACGGCTAGTGGGTAGGCCTCATTTTTTGCCAGCATTCCTTGAAATGCGGGAAAGCTCGTCAAAGAGTTGCACTCCGCTCACATCGCCAATGGCTTCTTGACTTTTGTCCCATGAAAGGTGGAAAATCAGAGCAGTGTCTTCAGTTCTTCTGAAATTTGGTAAAACTTTAAGGTCCTACAGAAATCCCCAAACATTTTAGTGTTCCTCATCTGAACAAGACGTTTGTCTTTTGATACCAAGGCAGTGTTCAACATAGTGCCGAAGAAATCAATCTCAAATCTCTTTTCGGGTGACATGGTATTTGTTACATCATCCTTCCTGGGATGTGAATTAAAAATATTGTACATTCCAAATTTGGCGCCCCCTAAATCTCAGCGCCCCGGGCGCCCCCGCCCTACCCCACGAGTCGGCCCTGCCTACAGTTACCTGCAAAACTTCAGGTGCAGGATTATTTTGGGTTTCAATGTCCCGAAAACAGTAAAATAAAGTTATTCCGGGTCACGAAAGAAATTACTCATTTTGCTCTTTCTTCTAAAAACTATTCCCACATATAACAAAAATCTTGTAAAAAAAACAGCCAAACCTTACACAATCAAAAACAATGAGATCTAAAAGAAATGCTTATGTACCCTCCTACATTTTCGCAATCTTAATACATATATTCACTTTGTCCTGTGACTGGATCCTTGCAAGCGTGGCAAAATTTTATTTGGAAAACTATTGGTTTTAGATGTAAATTTTGTGCAAATTTATTTTGACAAGCTTTGCAAGGATTACAGCACAAGGCAAAGTGAAATTTATGTATAAAGATTGCGAAAATGTAGGAGGGAACAAAAAGCTTGGGCATTTCTTTTAGATATCATTGCTTTTGATTGTGTAAGGGTTTTGGGCTGTTTTTTTTACAAGTTTTTGTTATATTTGGGATCTCATTACTTTTTCAAGTTTCGTTACAAAATTATATGTTAAAATACAATAATTTATCAAAGTCAATTTAATTGATATGGTATTACCAATTAACAATATAATTTAAAAATATCTAGTCAAAAGACTTGTTTTTGTAAACAATGTAGGTGATCTTTGTCAAGTAACTACGGTTACATGTTGATTATATTAGCTTGTAAAAAGCTTATTGAAACCTTTATTTGAAAGCCTTTCCCAAAGCAAACTTTTTCAACTTTTTCTTTAGAAAGACCCTATATCTTTATTACCTTAATGTCCATGTAAAATATAAACGTTGTAGCCCCACCCGTTTGGTCAGAATCGCGGGCCGTTGAAACTGACGAATTAGATCGTAGTAGCGCATTGAGTATGTAACAAAGGTAGCAGAGCTAGCAGTAGCAGCTAATATCCTTAAAGTGATTTTGAGCATGTTTCAAGTAATTTTTTCCCCAAGAAGAAATGCTCGTACCCCAACCAAATTTGGCATGTGTTGTCAGGTACCTAAATCCCTTGATTTTGAAGTTTTCGAGTTCACATCACGTTCCAAGACGGCTGAGTAACACCTCGAAATCAATCCAACTCGGGATTGCTGCATAAGGAGCTTGAGTGTGAAAGCGCATCGCGGCTTGGCTGCGGCGCCCAAAACGGGCATCTAGTTTGTGATGCTGATGCTCCAAAGCAATACCTAAAAATACCGCCCATCAAACTATTACATTACTTCATGTTCTACGTTGTTGCTCCTCAACAATCTACCAGAAATGCACGTTATGTGATAAATAAAACGCATGTTGTCTAACAGCAGAGGCGAGACCCAGCCATAGTAAAGCCCCAGGCGTGGGTGATTAAACCAAAACTTTAGATGCTAACAGCGGAGCGTGAGTTATCAGCGGAAAACAAACATGGAAACTTCTTGTTGGCTGTGCTGGGTTTTATAAATGAAATGAAAACGTGCGTTTGGTGGAGGCGCCGGGTCCATGCTATTTTAAACGAGGTGGTTTTGAAACGTATTAAATTTTTAAATTTGTTTCCAATATTATTACTGGATGCTAGCTGGTGGATTATATATCTTTCAAACGTATTTCAAAATTGTTCGTCCTCTTCTTGTTCGAATCCACATTAATGAGTACAAATTTTCGTTTTGACTGTGATATAGAGCATTCTGTCAACTCATGTCCCCTCCAAAGCTGAATTCGTTCAATTGGATACTAGGAAAACGCCAAAGTCGTTGTTTGACGAGTGAGTGAGCCATGTTTGAGTACCCGATAACATTCCATTTTCTTTCCCCTTTTCCAAAGGCTGGATCTTGATTGCATGGGTATTTCCTCCCTAGCCTATAGGCAATGACGTACATAAGCTTTGCGTAGCAAAGCTTATGTATGTCATTGAAGTTTTAGGTTAAAGTAGCGCATTATGGCCTTACAGTTGACACGATCTTATACCAACTTTACTTAAAACCCTAAACATTCATGTACTCTACACATGACTCGCTCACTCTTCTTACAACGACTTTTGCGTTTTTCTAGTCTAGTTAGTTAAGGCGCCATTATACCTAAAATGTGGAAAACCGGGGGTTTAAAAACCCTTGGTCGGGAAAGAAATTTAATTTCCGGATTGGTGTTGGCAGCCATATTTAAAATAAAATGATCGCATTCTTCGTTGTCTGATATCAAATCGGCGACCACCCGAGGCAACAGGCTAACTTGGTCGGTTTGTGAAGGGAAATCCCAGTGAACGCAGGTATAATTCCCGACCCTGATCGTTTTCCCGAGGAGGCAACCCAGTGCAAACACCAGCCCCCTGTCATTTTCGTGATTACATCTCTAGCGAAACCCCGTGTGGGCGATCAAAATGCGAGGGGGCGGGGCTAACTATGTGGTCACGTGTTTTCTAGGCCCGAGGAGGCAACCCAGTGCAAACACCAGCTTACTGTCATCGTCGTGATAACATCTCTAGCGAGCCCACCCGTGTGGGCGATCACATGCAAAGGGGGCGGGGCTACTATGTGGTTTACGTGGTTTTAGGAAACAAGCCGCTTCCCATTCACTTTGTCGGGAATCGTTACTTAATCGATCCCATCATGTCTGTTATAGGCGGCCCCAAGTGGAATGCATCGTTGGTGCAGGAGTGATGATTTTTTTTCTTAAAGTCTCTATAAATGCACTAAGGCTACTCGAACGATGAGTGGTGATAGATGACGATGAAGGACCCATTAAGAAACCCATGCCCTTTTGCGGGATTCGGAACCCACGTCCTCATAATGTATGTGCCACGCGGACGTAGTGAATATAGAAATATCTTTGAACAGGGCAAGTCTAATAGATTTAAATTAATTGTGTTTGTGGTTCAATCCATAAAATATAACAAACCATCTACATAGGACAACTTTTAACTATAATGCGTTAATACATAAAGAAACAAAACATTTAGTAGCTGTCACTATCAAGGAATAGTCCCTTTAAACGATAATGTAAGCATGTGAGGTTCTAGCATAAAGCCTCTCACTACGGTTGCCTGAAACTGTGACGCCAAACTACCCGCAATCAAAAACTCTTCTATTATCACGTGGCTGCTTTTTTTATCAATATCCATAATGGAAATAATTTTCTAATACTTTATTGAAAACTTGTTTTGCTGTTTTGACGTCAACTAAAAGGGAAAGCGTAAAACTACAATCCGGTATCTACCATGATGTATTAATCTTAAACGATAAACTTAAAATTTTAAGGCCCAAACCCCAATTTTATATTAATCGTGAGAAATGTGCCCACTCTACACAAATTCGAGAATAAGCCACAAAATAGTTTTTCAATGCAAAACCACAATGTTTATTATTTTCTGGATTTCAATGAAAAACATTTCGTTGGACTTAGAGTGAGTTACAGTAGATTGCATCGGCTACGTACAACACACTTTTCACCTGATTTCACTCTTCGAAAGTAAAATAAGTCAACAAAATATATTTGTAATCTCAATTCGTTTCCAATATGTGTATGAGTAAAAAATTCGTCAGACACGGTAAAAATAATACATTTTTGCACTTCTCGTGCGCCTCTTAGTTAAACGGAGGGTTTTGGGAGAGCTGACAAGGGCAGCATTCTTTTGAGTGAAACTTCTTGGGTATCAGTAGATTGCCGGTACTTGTACGAACACCTCCAAAAAATTAAAATTCGGTCACAATTGTCACTTTTGTAGTTTAAAATGTCGCGTTTTTTAGGGGAAACTTTGGGGGAAAATTACTTTTACATGTTACCATTAGTTGTAAAAATGGAATGGTTCTTTTCAGCGTTTTTTACAATTAGCCCCCCTTCACTTTAAAAAAAAAAATTTTTCAAGTGATAGGA
>JAMZAV010008022.1:0-26792 GCA_024449915.1 Sweltsa coloradensis | reverse complement strand
CCGGATAAGTAGATAGATTTGTAATGATAAGACGTAAGAGTAAAAAGGAAAGTCAGCTAAACTCTATGGTTACACGACTACACTACTTGACTTAGGTCCAGAATTTCAATGTCTAGTTAAAATTTATCTGCTAGTTAGTCCTCTCAGTAAAATTTACAAGGCTTCTGATGGTGGTTGCCATAGTGATAACAAGTAAATGTGTCAGTTAAATTTACTTGCCACTTTAACTGGACATCGCAATACCGGGCCTTAATAAATTACGAATTTCCAACATGTATTTTAGATGACATTGGTTTAATGATTTTCGCTAGAACTTTGCTTCTATGATATTCAAAACAAGTACATCACCGATTGGGATGGATTTGCAATTTCTGAATTATATTGAAAATTTAAATAATGACACCTAAGGGAGTGTTTCCCAACTAACCAAATCCAGGAATGAAACGTTACAGATAATATTGGTTCTTTGAAGTTATTAATTAGCAACCGTGTAACTGGTAAAGAGAGAGGAAATAGAATAGGAGACAGTTAAATAGTGCAATTAATTTATTTTCTATTACATGTATTACACATTTATTGGATGAGCGAAGCGAAGATTCCATTTCACTACACTGGAGAAAAAAATCCGTAATGTTTTTTTTCTTTTTTTTGTATTTTTGTCTGTTTGTTAGCACGGTTCCGGATAAACCGATACTCCGATTGCGATAAAATTTTATGAAGGCCTTAGAAATCTTTGAGCTTAGAACTGCCACGTTTTTTAGCACAATCGGAAAATTATTTCTCATAAAAATCGCAATTTTACGATTTTTTTTTTCGATTTTTAAAAATTTCTTCGACTTATAACACCTACATGCTTTGTCCGATTGTAATGATTTTTCCACAGAACCTTAATTTTATGAATTGATATATTCATGTGAAATTTGAGCGTTATCAAAAAACTATTTTTTACAAAAATAGTAATTTTAGACTTTTTTCGATTTTTAAATTTTTTTCTGCTTATAACACCTACATGCTTTATCCGATTGTAATTATTTTTCACATAACCTTACATTATGAATTAACATATTCGTGTGAAATTTGAGCGTTATCGTAAAATTATTTCTCATGAAAATCTCTATTTTACGCTTATTTTCGTTTAAAAAAAATTACGCTCATCCAACAATGCGCCTCAAAAAGCGTTTGCGAAGCTTCCTAGGTATAATACATTATACTTTTATTTTTAATGCAGAGATAAGTTCTCAGTTCCTTCAAACCCTAACAGAGTGACAGTATCCTTGTGATGTGAGTATAAGTATGTGACTGAGTGGGAAGACTCTAATTACGGATTTATTTATTTATTTGTTTATTAAGTTTGCACGTTGGAGGGCAATAAACACACAGAACCAATAATTTGTTTGCAATATTGATGTTGGATTTAAAATAATATTTTTATTTCAAATTTTGTTTAACCTCATTTCATTATTTTGACTGCAATAATTATAAGTTTTCTTTTATTCAGTTGTCAGTTTTTTTATTGAATAAGAATTACATAAACAAATAAATACCTTAAGAATAGACGGGACTTATTTTCCCGATAAAATATAGTTTAATTAAAAAATGATCTTTTAAGAAATTTCGAAAACATAAATGGCTGCCTCGAAACAAGAACTAGATCTAGAATGATATTTCATTTTATTGTGATATTAAATTTTATATTAAATAAATTGTGATTGTTAACGTAATAACAAGGCTAACTAGTAATGAATTTAGCAATTAACAGAAAAATTATTGGGGCCACCATGACCTCCCAAAAAATTGTCAAACATGACATTTTTCGAGCTAGGTCCCATCGGCAAAAATCTCCATAAGAAATAACATGGTGACGATCTTTATGCCCCGTGACCTTGGAGGATTTGATCCAAACAAATTTTGGCCATTATTGACGTACTCGACAGCCTTTTCTGTAAAATCAGTATATTTGTTTTGTAATTTAGGCAAGTGGTCTGGTCAAAATATGCTGATTACCAAGATGGGGTGTGATTTTGGAATGCATATTTTTGCGTGTTTGAGGGTATTTTTGGGCACAGTTTCAAGACACGATGTTATAAAGGGGCATTTTAGATTGGTACTATGCTCTAGTATCTATGTGGACCAAAAAAGAAGCAGGTTAAAGCCGATTTAGGAAATTTTCCAAAACACCAATTTTTGCCAATTTCTGGATCAAAAAAATTAAAAAATTTGTGTTAAATCACAGTTACAAGATATAATTTTTTAAACGGTCATTTAAGTGTAGTATTGTGCTATAGATCACGTGGTAAAAAATAATTTTTGGGGTTTTTAGCCCCTTTAACAGTTCTATTAAACATGTCAATCTTGGATAAAATCGGCAATAAATACCTTGTTATACGAAGCTTTCATCTATTCTGGTCGGATGTAACTGACCAAGCACATTATTGTGTTGTTAACTCATAGGCTGAATACAAAACCGTTTATTAGGGTAATGTGCCAGAGACAATCTAGAATATATTCATAGATTTCTCTAGGTTGGAATAATGATCAAATCATTTAGCATGTCTGTCTGTCTGTCTGTCTGTCTGTCTGTCTGTCTGTCTGTCTGTCTGTCTGTCTGTCTGTCTGTCTGTCTGTCTGTCTGTCTGTCTGTCTGTCTGTCTGTCTGTCTGTCTGTCTGTCTGTGTATTCTCAACACACGACCTTGATGTAATAATGTAATAATCCAGGGTCACCTCGTTGAGTGTGACTTGTATTAGAACAGAAAAACTTATAAATAAAACATCAATATTCATTGAATTATAATTATTACTCTGTCGGGATGTTTCGTCGCGTCGTTGTGGTGAATAATGTAGCGTCGTCACTGTAGATGACATTTTTCAAAGAACATTGTCTTTAGCTTGTTCGAAAGAAAGAAGGAAAGTTTTGATCGTAAGTCCTTGTAGATCTCAGAGATTCTTAGATAAAGTAATGAATCAACTATTTTTTGTATTAAATTTCTGCTTTTTAATCGATGTAAAATTTATTACAAAGTTATATTTTAAATTGAAGATGTGAGCTAGCTTAATTAAAAATATTAATCTGATACATTTTTGTGGTAATTTATATAATTAAGAATAATTTTCCCCTGCTATTGTAAAACGTGATGGAAACATTAGTTTCTGATGTTAGCTGGAGAACACACCAGGCTGTGTAGAAGCTGAACGCAGGGGTTTAGTCTGGATCACTTGGAAGTTACAGCGTACGTCGTATCAGGTTATGGTTAGCACCAACACCTCAAGTGAGATGAGTGAGTTGCGCGGTAGAGCTAAAGCTTGTTTAGTAACGGACCGTAAATATTCTATCACCAAACAAGTAATTTTTTATATTTCCCAAGCTTGCGTCTGGCAAACATAATTATTTGCAATGTTTAAATGTGGTCTGATAGCGACACGCGTTCGTCCATTGTTTACATCGTTCAAAAAATTAAAATCTTTAGGGGGTAAATTGGGGGTCGAAAAAAGATACGTCCTAGATATGAAAATAGGTGGATTTGTTGATCAACCTTTATCAATGGATGAGCGCAGGGAAGACTTCAATTTCACGTACCCTGAGAAAAATAGGTAGGTTGTTTTTTTCTTTTCTTTTTTGGTCTGATTGATCGCACTCTAATGTGTAAACGGCATTATGCGATCTTGATGACAATTTCTGGAGACCTTCGAAATTTCTGAACTTATTCTGTTAGCTTTTTGGCCACAATCAAATAAATATTTCTCATGAATATCATACTTTTACGATTTTCTCGATTTTTAATGTGAATTTTCGTGATATTTGGCCCGCGACCGGGCAAACAGTAGATCCGATCCTGATGATGTTTGACTCTTGCTCTTGGCTTAATAATACAATGCAACACGAAACAGTATTCATTTGACAAAAATAATCCACTATAAAAGCTCATCCATCAACGCGACTGGCAAAAGTGTTCGCGAAGCGGCCTAGTTCTATCACTAGGAAAACGCTCAAGTCCCGTCGCGTTGTTGAGCGAGCACCGGTACGTGCAACACGACCCGAGTACGACATTCCCATAATGTTACATACCAATAAGTCTGTAAGGTCTTGACCGATTTAGCTCAAAATTTGTAAAATAGGAGAGAATGTTGTACTTATTGACCCTGCAAAATTTCATAACCATCGGAACATTTTTTTTTATTTTTTTTTATTACCAACGATCGGATTTTGTTCAAAAACTATACAGCAACCCGCCTAAGTGGTATGTACATGTGTGCCAAATTTCAGGTCGATCAGAGAAACGGTGCGAACTGTACCGAAGCAGTAACAGAACAAATAAAAACCGAAAAAAACAGACATTCGAGCCATAAGAGTGAAGTGGAGACGCTCGCTCAACAACACATCACCTACCTGTCTCTAAGTGACGTCCCCTCTGCTAGCTCGACCACCCGCGTCCCGTGTTAAACTACAGCTGTCCTGGGTGGGTGATACCAACTGTTTCCCGCAACTCATTGTGATCAGAAAGTATTCGGAATATGTTTCAATGTTGATAGGGTGGTGGACGACGCATTCATTGTTTCACGATACTTATGCATTATGGAAACTTTAGTAGTGTTTTGTTAAAGAAAGCACCGAATTATCATAATTATTCATTCGATATCAGTTCAATGCCTGCACTGAATTCACGTTTTTAACTTTTTGTTGGTTTTAACCGCCGTTTATTCCACAATACCCTATAACAGGTTTCCCACGATAAAAATTTAATTAAAAAAAAATATATCAATATCATTTAACGTGGGAATTCTGCCACGGGTACAATGCATGCCACTCTACAGGTGTCTTACCAGGTATATTAGAGTTAGGACAATTGTGTGGCTCGTTGGTCTTGTGGTTAGCGTATCTGCTTCCAATGCAGAAGGTCAAGGGTTCGATTCCCGCCAATGTCAGAAGATTTTTATCTTCTGATTTGGACTTAAGTCCATCAGTTCTTGTCTTAGGAGTTTGTAAACAGTGACTATGGAGCCGTCCTAGCAACGAAGCACAGAATAAATTCAAATTTGTCAAATCGGCCTTGTTGATTCAGGTGTTGATCCTCGGGTGTTCGCACTGTACATATCACTGATTGCTATATTTCCTATTAAAAATATCGATCATCCGTTGGTTATCACTCACTCGTATATTGTGTCGGGGCCTACAGGGTTGGCTTGGTCGCTTTGATTTACTGTCCTCCACTGAAAATCAGTTATATAACTGTGTGGGTAGACTCTAAATAGACGAAGATTCCATTTCACTACACCGTAGAAAAAAATCCGGAATGTTTTTTTTTGTATTTTTGTGTGTTTGTTAACACGATTCCGGCTAAACCGATACTCTAATTGAGATTAAATTTTCTGGAGGCATTCTAAATCTCTGAACTTAGAACTGCCACGTTTTTGAACGCAATCGAAAACAGAACAAAAGAAAAGAAAAAAACATCCCGGATTTTTTTCTCCAGTGTAGTAGAATAAAATCTTCGCTTCGCTCATCCAATTTATTATACACCGTAGTTTGTTCTTTGAATTAGAAATTTTGTAAGATTTTTTAAAAATTAATAGACATTGGTAATGTACTTCTACACTAGGAAGCTTCGCAAACACTTTTTCAGGCGCGATGTTGGATGAGCGTAATTTTTTTAAACGAAAACGTAAAATTGCGATTTTTATGAGAAATAATTTTCCGATTGCGCTCAAAAACTTGGCAGTTCTAAGTTCAGAGATTTCGAAGGTCTCCAAAAAACTTCTTTGCAATTGGAGTATCGGTTTAGCCGGAATCGTGTTAACAAACACAAAAAAAAGAAAGAAAGAAAGAAAGAAAGAAAGAAAGAAAGAAAGAAAGAAAGAAAGAAAGAAAGATAGAAAAAAAACATTCCGGATTTTTTTCTCCAGTGTAGTGAAATGGAATCTTCGCTTCGCTCGCTACGCTCATCCAATAAACATATCCACGATTTGTGTTTGCTTTGTTCTGAAATGTGCCGTAATTAGATGTGTTTGAGTAGGTCCGGATTAGAAGATGTATCTTACCCTCACCCTCCACCCCATCCCAATCGGATTTTTTAAAATATAAACATGTTCACGATTTGTGCTCGCTTTGTGCTGAAATGTGCCGTAGTTAGATGGGTTTGAGTAGGTCTGGATGAGAAGATATTGTATCTAGCCCCAACCCCAACCCCCCACACACATTTGATTTGATTAGGGCTAGATACACCTTCTAATACTGATCGTTCAATCGTTCACAATAATTAACAACTGCAGCTGGCTTGTGTATACTTATTATTAGGGCTAGGATTCTTATGTATTTAAATATTTTTATTATAAAGTTCTCTAAACCTATGCCCATGATCAATTCTTCACAAATTGTTTGATTGTGATCTCAAATATATGGTTTTTTAATAAAATATTTTTGCATATTTTGTTATATTTGGTTAATAAATACATATTTCTCTTATCCTTGCCATAATCACATATTTTACACAAAAAATCCACTATTCTTTACTTTAATAAAATCAAGAACACTGTTAATTTACTTTCCAAACCATTTTCAAAATTGCATAAACTAATCTCGGTGCTGTTTAAAAATATTGAGTACAAAAAACTTGTTCAAATAAGTGCTATTCTAAAAGGTGATGGACACCTAGCCCCAACGAGGAAGATTTTTCGTTGTCTGATATTGAGAATTTTAAGTTTGCACCCATTACATCCTGTGACGTAGAGCAAAGTTTTTCGCAATACATAAATGTGCTCGCCGAAAACCGACATTCAATTAAATTTGAACATTTGAAAATGTGGATTGTGGTACACTGCAACGGGGGTATATAAAGACACAATTAGTCCAAGGTGGTATTAAAAAGTGACAATGTTACAAACTGTTACAATATGTTCAGCAACAAAAAAATTGTTTTAGTACCAACGCATTTTTTTTCTTTCTGGTACGGTATTATATTGCAACATGATTTGATTAATTTATGCTCATATTGTGCTGGGAAGACTGATGGTACGTAAACAATATTTTTTTAGCTTTTTATTTTGTATTTTTAAGCAAATATTTTTGTATTTTTAAGCACATATTCTTATGTTTTTAAGCAAATATAAAATACATATTTTGACGTTTTTAAACACATAAAAATCCGAGCCCTACTTATTATCAATGCTGTATGGTATTGGTACTGTGTTGCTTTACTAGGAAAACGCGTAAGTCCCGCCGCGTTGTTGGATGAGCGAAATTGGTGCATTGAGCTGCCATGTGTTATGCGATTTTTCTGTTGTTCTGCGAAAAAATCATTACTAAGTTGAAGATTTTTTAAAAACTAAATTAAATTAAACTAGGAAAACGCTCAAGTCCCGCCGCGTTGATGGATGAGCGTTTTTGTAAGTTTTTTGTTTGCGTTTCGTGCGTTTGTTCGCACTTTTCCTTTGCAAGTGCTTTTTGAATGCATTGTTGGTGATTGTTGTCAAGTTTCTATTGTTACTTGTTAATTGGTATTATAAACTTCAAAAAACTCATATTCAAAACCTTTATTTCTGTGGATTCTGACTAACTTTTTCCATTTTTTCTTTCAAAAAGTACTACATCACCATAACCTTAATGTCCATGTAAAATCTGAACGTTGTAGCCCCGCCTGTTTGGTCAGAATCGGCCCAAATGTGACAAAATATCGCACAAAAAATTGAAAACTAATATTAAAACCTTTATTTCTATGGATTCTAGCTAACTTTTTCAACTTTTTCTTTCAAAAGATACTACATTACCATAATCTTAATGTCCATGTGAAATTATGAACGTTGTAGCCCCACCCGTTTGGTCAGAATCGGCCCAAATGTGACGAAAATATCGCACTAAAAATCGAAAAAAATCGTAAAAGTACGATATTCATGAGAAATATTTCTTCGATTGTACCCAAAACAATACACCTCTCAGAGAAAACGAAGGTCCGGTTAAATTTTCATCAAGATCGCATATGCCGTTTGCCCGGTAGAGCGCGAACAAACAGACAGAAAAACAAAAAAACAAAAAAACAAAAAACAAAAAAAACACCCGAGCTAAATTTTTTGGGGGGTCAGTGAAATTGAAGTCTTCGCTTCCGCTCATCCAATTAAAAATTAACTTGATTTTTTTTTAATTAATCGTAATTTTAAAAAGGAAAAAATCATAATATTAAAATTTTCATAAGAAATAATTATTTGATTGCGCACAAATTTGACACGAATATATAAATTCATAAAATTAAGATTCTGTGAAAAAATCATTTCAATAGGATAAAGCATGTAGGTGGTATTAGTCAAAGAATTGTTTAAAAAAGAAAAAAACGTAAAATATCGATTTTCATGAGAAATAGTTTTTCGATTGCGCTCAAATTTCACACGAATACCTAAATTCATAAAATTAAGGTTCTGTGAAAAAATCATTAAAATCGAATAAAGCATAATATAGGTGTTATAAGCTGAAGATTTTTTTTTAAATCGTAAAATTACGATTTTAATGAGAAATAATTTTCCGATTGCTCTCAAAAACGTGTTCAGAGATTTCGAAGGCCTTTATAAAATTTCATCGTAATTGGAGTATCGGTTTAGCCGGAATCGTGTTAACAAACACACAATAATACAAACAGAAAAAAAAGAAAAAAAAAAGAAAAACATTCCGGATTTTTTTCTCCAGTATAGTGAAATGGAATCTTCGCTTCGCTCGCTACGCTCATCCAAAAAACTTAAAAAAATGATCTCACTCATTTATTTTTCTTAGAATTGCATAACGAGACGACCTCGTTCAATCTCATTGCCTTCCTGTTATTCTCGACTGCGCAATGAGTGTTGACTTCGGTATTTGATGATTCCTATAAACCTTGTAAACCCGTTGGTTGGGTCTGCAGGTTCTCTCTCTCTCTTTGTATGGGTTCGTCTGAATGACAGGAAACATGCATTCCGTGTGATAAGTTCATCGCCTTCTTCCTCTCCCTGTTACTGTGTACCTCGCACACAATGTTCGGATGAGCGAAGCGAAGACTTCAATTTCACTGATCCCCCTAAAAATTAGTTATTTTTTCGTCTTTCAGTTTGCGCTCTATTCGGCAAACGGCACATACGATATTGATAAAAATTGTAGGGGACCTTCGAAATCTCTGAACTTAGACCTTTCACGTATTTGGGTACAATCGAAGAAATATTTCTCGTGAATATCGTACTTTTACTATTTTGTTCGATTTGTAGTGCGATATTTTCGTTATTTTTGTGACGATTCTAAACAAACGGGTGGGGCTACAACGTTCATATTTTACATTAACATTAAGGTAATGGTGATGTAGTACCTTTTGAAAGAAAAAGTTAAATAAGTTAGCCAGAATCCATAGAAATTATGGTGTTAATATACGTTATTTGAAGTATATTAAATCAATTAACAAGAAACATATAGCAACTTGACAACAATCACCTACAATGCGTACACAAAGCAAGTCTTCGAGCCTCCATATTGGGTCAGTTCCTTTTTAATAGGGAAACGCCAAAGTCGTTGATAGACAAGTGAGTGAGCCATGTGTTGAATACCCGGTATCATTCCCCATACTGGGCTAGATCCAGCCTTAGGTGTAGGGGAGGAAAGGGAATGTTCCCGGGTACTCAACACATGGATCACTCACTCGTCTATCAACGACTTTGGCGTTTCCCTAGTTTAACATGTTTTGAAATGCATATAACGCAGTGTAGTCCATCATCTGTGACTATACTATGGAAAACATAGCCAGTACGAAATACGTAAAAATATTGCAAGGTTTACTCAATCTACGAGCGGAATTTGGGGGTACCTTAACGTCCAACATTCGATTAACCTTGGACACGGCATTTCACAGCCAGGTAAATAACAAACAAAAAATATTATTTCAAAATTTAAAACCATTGCCGTTAAAATAATTCCTGTACATTGGCAGCGTATTTTTCAGTTTATTATTTCTTGCAGGTTTAAATCGCAACGGATTGTGCTCATTTTGTTAGCAGTTCTCAGTTACCTGGTCACGGATGTCTGTTTAAAAATTCAACTCAGTCTATTTGGCCGTACGGCCGTATGAGCCTGGACAGACAGACATACAGACATTTAACAGACACATTAGTCACGACGAAACCCGATCGAGTAGCCATATAGACTTCGTTTCGCTGCGCTCACACGTCAAAAAATGAACTTTTAAAAAGTTCAGTTCACAGCTCAAACAATGAACTTTTAAAAAGTTCAAGTTCTTTAAAACCTAAAATTTTGAAAAGTTAAGTTAGTCTAAAATATGAACTAAGTTCTATTAAAAGTTCTTTTGTATAAAATATCACTATTTTATGAAAGGCTGGCGTAAAATGAAGAAAAACACGAGGAAAAACATAAGTGGTGTTCGAGTACCAAACTACTCGCGAGTTTGAGTCTTACGAAAGTGTTGAGCTGTCTTTGATCGTGTTGATGATTTGTACTACATTGTCGTCGACCAGCTTGTAAAATTACGGCAGATACCTTGGCATTTTAGGCTTCCAAGATTTTTTTTTCGGAGAGTTGGCGTGCATCGTTTTAACTTCGTGAATCGTGCGTGACTTTGTCAAAAACAGCCGAACGTACTTTAACGTGGGCCTACGATAAACAATGATTTGTTATTGTTTTTAAGCGTCGACGGCTGCTCGACGCACGGAATGAACTTTCAAATGAACTTTCTAAAACTAAAAAGTTCGTTCTCGGAAAGAACTTTTAAAAGTTGAAGTTCATTCATTTAAAAAAAGACTAAGTTCTCTGTAAGTTCACAAAAAAAGAACGTGTTCACGAGAACGCGTTCTTTTTAAAAGTTCCTTCCCCAACACTGCCTACCGAGCGATATATCTAGACGGCCTTGCTTATATACGCGACGTGCTACGAGCGCTCGCCGTCTCGTCTCACAGGCCTCGGTCTGGCGCGCTACAAACTTGAATAATTTACCAGGTTTTTAAAAAATTAATTAAAAATTAATTAAAAAATTATTATTAATTAAATTATTAATTATTTAATTATTAATTTTTTTTTTTTTAAATACAAATTATATTTAAAAAATCGTTGATTTTTAATTTTTTCCACAGTAATTTATTTTGATTGTGTTAATACAGTTATTTTGTTTTTTACGCTCCATTCTTATTGCAGTTCGAATGTGTTTCACTTCTCGGTTTGACCTCAGCTCCTATTAAGCCTTGAAACTGGTTCTAGAATCCTTGGCGCGGTATAAAGACTGCAGCAACGCATCAAGAAACGCATTTCGTTTAGTAGCGACGTGCGTGAAGTCATCTCTAGTGCGAGAAGACACGGATGTCGATAACGTTATATTTAATATTGTATTGAGTTTTAAATTCCTGTTTCGAAACACAAATTCTTCTCAAGTCCGCGTAATGAAAACCGAAATATTTTCAGTGTTACTTTGTTGTGTGTTGTTCTGTCTACGTGCGCTCGGTAAGTAACTCGAGACCAACTAAGTAATATACTTTATTTACATTTCATGAATGTTTACTAGTTCAAAGCTCTAGCGGAGTAGCAGATTTGTTCAAACCATTGACTGAGCCAGTGAGCCTGATGAAGTTACTGAAAACTATTAATTAATTTGTAAAATAATAAGTGGTCGGACAGTCAACGATAGGCCTGCCCATGAAACATTGTTTCGGGAAGAGTATGTATTCTGGCACAATGGAGGGTCTGTGGGCGGTGCCCCTCTAACTAGAGCGGGTCTGATTTTTTTTCAAATTTTTAATTTTTTAAATGGTGTCATTTTACTTGTTTTTGCGAAAAAAGATCCACATATTTTCAGTTTACAAAATCTTGTCACTTTTAACTAATCTTTATTTTCATTCACAAGGTCCAGCCTCCTCAGACCCAGCGTCCCAATGAGGGTCACTATATAGGGCACTAGAACTAATGGCTGATCTAGAGATGTGTGCTAGGCATGGCTTTAGCTAATTTTGTTGCCAATGGTTACTTTAGTAACAAATTATCCAATTGACGACGAAAAATTACTAAATCTTTTATCTTCACCTAATTAGTAGAGCGCCTTGAAATTCGTGACTGACGATAAAAACGGAATATGTGCTAACCTTTTAATTTCATAAAATGAGTATGAATTTATCAAATCTAAACCAGAAAATGCCAAAATTGAATCACCGTCAAACACCGAAATAGGTGTTATTTCGTAATAACATCGACATTCTCAAAATTAATGTTTTTAACGACGAAAAGCACTAAAAATGGGAATTATTGTTAAATATCTTTGTAGTTTTCAATATTTTATGCAGTATAGTTCAACCAAATTAAGTTTTTATAAAATAAAGTTCAGAAAAAATGATGAATTACTTGGAGTAACTTATACCAGTCTGAACAAAAACTACATTCAAACTTGTTTGTTTTGTAGCTTGAATGATATGCAAGCCGTGAACGAATATTACACGCATATAAATTGGTTAATATAGATAAAACCGCTGAATACAGCTTTAAACCAATAACACCGAAATTTTCAATTTGAAAAGCGAAATTCACTACAAAATAAAACCATTTTTTAAGGACCTCTACTGATAAGGTATACTTTTATGAACTTGTATCCAAGATGTCCGTGGAATGGTGGTTATGCTGTAGATAATAATAATTGGATGAGCGAAGCGAAGCCTTCAATTTCACTGACCCCCCAAAACATAAGGAACATTTTTTTTGTCAATTTGTTTCTTTGCTCTCTACCGGGCAAACGGCATATGCGATCTTGATGAAAATTGTAAGGACATTCGAAATCTCTGAACTTAAACTTGCCACGTTTTGTAGTACAATCGAAAAAATATTTGTCATGAATATCGTACTTTTACGATTTTTCCCGATTTTTAATGCGATATTTTCGCAACATTTGGACCGATTCTGACCAAACGGGTGGGGCTACAAAGTTCATATTTTACATGGACATTAAGGTTATGATGGTAAAGTACCTTTTGAAAGAAAAAATTGGAAACGATTGCCAGAATCCGTGGAAATAAAGGTTTTAATAAAAGTTTTTTAAGGTAAATAATAACAATTAACAAGAAACAAGAGTAACCCTGGTACAATCACCTACAATGCGTTCAAAAAGCACTTGCAAAAGTAAAGAGATCCCACGCAAACTAAAATCTTACAAAAAACTCATCCATCAACGTGACTAAAAAAAGCGTTAGCAAAGCGGTCTAGTTGCTGTCAAATTAAATGTAACACACATTATTTCAATGCTTGAACATTGAGTTATTGTGGTTCCAACGAAGAATGCAGGTGGCTCGAAATTGTGTTCCCAACATAACAACTTTGTCAATTCTATTCACGCTAGCTCAGCGTGGATCTAGCACACGGAGGAACTCTGTGATCTAGCACAGATAATTTTGCTTGCGTTGGTAAAATATATTTCTCTTTCATACACAAAGGCGACATTCCTTTTACCGTGCATTCATTCTACCCCCACCACTACCAAGCATCTGCATTCTTTCGTTGGAGCAAGTATAACAAGATGCAATGGGAGTTTTACTCAGTTGAGAAAACAGCAATGCCAACGATGTAAAGTGTTCCTGCCACTCATAGGCGACACTGGGTCATAACGATTGGAATACTTATAAATCTCAACATTTCATACGTTACCTATATTTTCCATTGGTTTTTCTGAGTAGGAACGGTGATCACATTAGTAGTGCGATCTAGTTGTCTTCCCAAACACAACTATAGTGCAAAATGTGATACCAGCGAAAATGTTGCAATTATAAAGTCTTGTGGATGAGCGATGCAAGACTTCAATTTCACTTCCCCCCCCCCAAAAAAAATAAAAAATATCACTTTATTTCCTGTCTTGTTTGTTCGCGCTTAACCCGGGCAAACGGCATGTGCGATCTTGATGAAAATTTGAGGGATCTTAGAACTCTCTGAACTGAGACCTGCCACGTTTTTTGGTATAATCGAAAAAAAATTTCTCATGAATATCGTACTTTAACGTTTTTACTTTTATAAAATGCGATATTTTCGTGATATTTGGGCCTATTCTGACTAAACGGGTGGGGCTACAACGTTCATATTTCACATGAACATTATGGGTATGTGTCTAACCGCAGAGACAAGTATTCTCACCATTCGCGCTGGTGCTGCGATTTTAGGTAGTCGGATAGGGCCTAGATGGCTGACAGTGGACGGTGTACTTCCTTATCGACTACTTTAGCGGCCACCGTCGATACCGCCCAAGGCGGCCCGGACTGGTAGTGCCGTGTTGGCAGGATGGTAGCGGGCTAGCCTTTTAATCGGAGGTTCGATGGTTCAAATCTCCGTCAAAGCGATTTTTTTTTAATATTCTATTCTTATGTTTTTCTTTTAAAACAACAGAATAGTAACAATAACAATTAATGAAACTCCTTTTCGGGGGAAAATCCTTCATATTTTAAATAGAAACGTTATAGGATTTCTAGGTTACATTTGTTTATGGATGATGACAATTAAATATAAAACTCCGTATAAAGTCCTTTATATTAATTGATAGAAACGTTAAAGGTTTTGTAGTTTTTTTTTAACGTCCGCTTTAATGTATATTTACCTAACATACTTAATGAAATCATAATAAAACACAGCAAACAAGTTACCTTGTTAAACCACGCGCCTAACCACGTGACGCGCCAACTACCTTTATCGACTCCAAGTGTAATCCATCTAGGCCTAAGTCGACACTAGCGATTTTAAATTGAGGTGTCCATCTGTTAGCTACAGTATGAACTAAATCTAGTTGACGATATCCGTGTAAGGTAGCGTTGCTTTGCGCATGCGCTCTCCATTCATTTGTCGGCGGGTGATTCGAATCCCGTGATTCTATTGGTTGTCTTGAATAATCAGTCTGAAGATTCCCCCCCCCCCAAACCCTCCTTGATATCGAACACAAACAGCTTGGTCGCCCGACCAACCTTTCTATAATCCTCAGGTATTAGATACCTCAGGTGCACCCATTGTGCAAAAGATAAACTAAAAGCGTGGTTGATAATTTTTGTCTCAATTTTAACAAAATCATTGTTTTATTTTTATTTTTCTAAGCATTTTCGTTTTTTTTTTGGTAAGTGTTTATGCTAATTTTTAAGAATATATTCGAATTAAATCATATCAAATAGTTATGTTATTTGTTCTTCAATCCCTCTTAAAATTGAGGTACAAGCTCGATTCAAAAACGTTTTTGGCCTAGTTATGACTTGATTAATTGCATACCTTATATATAATCCCCAAATGTTAAAAATTACTCGATTTAAATATCACTTAAAGAAGTTCTCAATTATATATTGTCTTTTCATCTTGGAATATAAAAACCTCAGAAAGTGGTCATAAAATCTCTCTATTGTATTCGCTATGGGCTACTCAAGAAACCCTTTCAAGACAAATTCCTTTTGAAAGGTTGGGCTGCATTTGCGGTCTGTATAAAATATGGTATTGTGCAAAACTTAAACGATATGTTAATATAAAATGTGGCTCGTTGGTCTTGTTGTGTGGCTCGTTGGTCTTGTTGTGTGGCTCGTTGGTCTTGTGTGTGGCTCGTTGGTCTTGTGGTTAGCGTATCTGCTTCCAATGCAGAAGGTCCAGAGTTCGATTCCCGTTAAAGTCAGAAGTTTTTTAACTTCTGATTTGGACTTAAGTCCATCAGTTCTTGTCTTAGGAGTTTGTAAACGGTGACTTTGGAGCCGTCCTAGCAACGAAGCACATAATAAATTCAGAGTTGTTCTGAATCGGCCTTGTTGATTCTGGCGTTGATTCGCGGGTGTTCGCACTGTCCATACCACTGATTGCTATATTTCCTACTAAAAAATATCGATCTTTGGTTGGTTATCGCTCACTCGTCGATTGCGTCGGGGCCTACAGGGTTGGCTTGGTCGCTTTGATTTAAAGTCCCCCACTGAAAATCAGTTATTTAACTGAGTGGGTAGACTCTAAATACAATTTATTTATTTATTTATTTATTTATTTATTTATTTATTTATTTATTTATTTATTTATTTATTTATTGATTTATTTATTTATTTATTTATTTATTTATTTATTTATTTATTTATTTATTTATTTATTTATTTATTTATTTATTTATTTATTTATTTATTTATTTATTTATATAGTTTATCTTGTTTATAGTTGTATCTTATCACTTAAATGATAAGTCGAGTCAAAATTGGAATTCACACATTGTCTAGCTCATTCAGACCACGTGTCCATTATAATGGACATAACAATTTTGATTTTTGAAAAATTAGACTTAAAAGTTTTTTCAATTTGGCCAACAAAAAATTCAAAAAAATTGGGGAATTCAAATTCACATTTTTTTTTACCGCATTGCGATAGGACGAATAGTACCGTTTTTAGAGAAGATTGAAAATTGAAATGTGTAAAAACGGGCAAAAAAAAGTGTTTTTGGTTTTTTCCCGGAAATTTAAAATATTACTAGTTTTGCCAGTATTTGAGATACAGATAATCCAAAATATGCCAAAAATTCCGAAAAAAATCTTGTTTTAGAAATGCACTTATTTACATTTGAACATCAAACGTTGGATTTATTCGAAATCCAAAATTTCCCATAATTCCTTAAATATTACAATGAAAAATATTAAAAAATACTAAAAATATCAGAAAAAATCACGAAATGTTAATTTTTAGCTTAAAATATCCCAATTCGTGCTAATTTAATTTAAGAGCTAGCTTGCATTTTTTCAGTTCTTTTAGTTTTTTGTGTGGCGATTGTAGATTTAGTTTCAAATAAATACGTCTATATACATTATGATGAATAAGAACTCGTAATTAATTATTAACTTGATAAAATTATTGTACCGTTTTTTTTACGAATTTTTAAGTGGGCCTACCCTTTAAATTTTTATAAGCCACTGCAGAACCAATTGGTTGATTTCAGATTGGTGTTGTTACCCATGGCCCTGCATTCCTCTTTCGAATCCAGGATGTTCCTGCAATCCTTGTTTAAAATGTTATCCATAAAAATAAAGTTTAAATGCATACAATTATATTTATCCCCTTGTAAATAAGTTTTTTTCACTAAATATAAACATTAAATAAATAAATAATAGTTGTTAACACTATTGTATTATATACAAGATTACCCGTCGCGCGTTGCTGCGATCTCTGAAAAAACCTTCCCCGTGGGAAAATACATAGATGTGCCAAGTTTCATGGAGACCGAATCAATGGTGTAGTATAGGGGTGGGATAATTCGGTTAATTAGCTAATCGATTATTTGGCAATATTAACCGCGGTTAACCGACTAACCGAAATCCCTTATTGTAAGGGGGGGGGGGGGGTTAATATTTTTTACCGGTACAGTTGATAACGCTGTGCTTATCAGTTGGCCCGCTGCCAACCACGGAGTCCACATTCCACTTCTTACGCTAGACAGAACGGTCTTCCTTTTGTAAATAAAACTTAATTTGTCATCAGTAAGCCTGCCACTACGCCATCAATAACATGCTCTGCGACCGGCTGACAGGTGAACTACACTACATTCGAAAAACATTATTGTTTTTTACACTTTATGTGTTGCAGGCACCGATCACCACGTGTTACAACAAAATGGATAGCACAGGTACCTTCCTCGTAAAAATTCATATATGTGCCAAGTTTCAAAGAGATTGGATGAATGGTGTAGTAATGCACAAAGGATAATCATATAGACAGACATATATTTGTTTTTATATATATAGATAATATAATACATTATGTTAGATTATATATGTATACTACATTGTCAGAAGATTTTTATCTGCCAAATTGGACTTAAGTCCATCAGTTCTTATCATTGGAGTTTGTAAACGGTGACTTTGGAGCCGTCCTAACAACAAAGCACATAATAAATTCAGAGTTGTTCTGAATCGGCATTGTTGATTCTGGCGTTGATCCGCGGGTGTTCGCACTGTCCATACCATTGATTGCTATATTTCCTATTAAAAGTATCGATCTTTGGTTTGTTATCGCTCATTCGTCGATTGCGTCGGGGTCAACAGGGTAGTCTTGGTCGCTTTAATTTACTGTCTCTCACTGAAAATCAGTTGTATAACTGAGTGGGTAGACTCTATATACAATTAATTAATGAATTTATTTTATTAACAATATCGTGTTTATATATTAATTACGCATAAGGGCGTGTCAACCGTTAAGTCATAATGCGCCAATCTAGCCTAGAAGGTAAGGGGAGGAAATTCCTATGATGGTCAAAACCAGTCACGGGTACGGGCTAGCTCCATTTCCAACCAATAGTAAGATAAGCCACATCTGCAACGAGCAACGTATATCGTTGTATTTCTAGCCCGAGATCTGGAGTGTTTGGGCCTGGGCTCGAGGCTCGTGGCCTGGGGGATAATTAATCAACCTCGTGAATAAATTGAAACTTTCTAGGAAACATATTAATAATTTTCCAATTGAACTTATAAATGAGATCCCACACATAACTAAAATCTTGTAAATATTATCAAAAGCAATGAGATTTAAATGAAATGCCAAGCATAAGTACTCTCTTCATTTTTGCAATCTTTAAACATAAATTTACTTTGTCCTGTGACTGCATCCTTGTTAAGCTTGGCAAAGTAAATTTCCACTAATTTTTACATTTAATTCTACAGTTGCAAATTAAATTATGCCACGCTTTGCAAGGATGCAGTCACATCACAGGGTAAAGGAAATTTATGTTTTTACGATTGCAACAATGTAGTTTGGCATTTCTTTGAGATCGCATAACTTTTGATTGTGTAAGGTTTGGCTGTATATTTACAAGTATTTTGTTATGTGTATATAAATAAAAATTACATACTCAAAATACAAAGTACAAAAGTGTTTTGATGCCGCCCATGTCTGGCTACAGTGTTGTCTTGTCTGCAGGTGTCGCGTCCTTCAACCTCACTATCAGCCCCGACCACGTGCATGTTGACGAGGACGCCCAGTCTGTAACATTCACCTGCTCAGCTGACGTGGCCCTCGCCGGGTGTCAGGTCAGGTGGTGGGATAGTAATACCAAGGCAGCAGGTCCGCTGCTGGAGCTAAGCCTGGGCCCTCAGTCCCAGGCCGACCCTGCCCACCTGTACAGCAAACTGGACTACGTCGACAAGCTAACAGGCTACAGCTACAGCGGCCGGGGTTTGGGGGCAGGGGACTGCGGGGTTACACTGCAGATGAAGGGCGAAAAGGATTGGATGATCGCATGTCGCGTCAGAGTCGGGAGCGGAGGCTGGAAGTACGCCTGGGCAGACTTGAATGCTGACGGTGAGTTGAACACAGTCTTCACACAGTATATAGTATAGCTGTAACAACACGGGATGTGAGACACGTTCACCCACCCTCACAACCTAGGACGGAATAACACAAGAAACCTCGACCACGTCACAGTAGAGACAGTATCGGCCAGTCAAGTGGATCACGTGGTAATTTAGGTTTCTCAAACTGGTTCAGTTTATGTTGTGGGTCGAGGGTCTTGTGTGGCAGAGCCAGGGCACCATGTGCAGCATCTCCCAAGTACATAGTTAGTGCGGGATTGAGATATTATTAGGATAAAATATATTGAACACACAGGATCTCGAACTGACATGTTAAAACGTGAAAAGTAACTTTTTCAAAAATGGTAAAAACTTGTTTAAACTGGCACTGGTTTTAACTTATTTTTAACCGTTTGTGTCACACTCCCCGTCCGAGGTGTTTGTTTGTTTGTTTGCTTGTTGTCCGAGGTGATGTTAACCTTTTAGCTCTCCTAGATTTAACATGGTAAATAACTTATTTTTGACTGTCTCCCCCTATAATTGTCAGATTGAAATATATTTTTCACCACATCATCTGTCCCCATGAACAAAGATGGCTTTAAAAAATAAAAACAAGAAAAAATAGTTTTTACTAACATTTAGGCTCAAATTAGGCTTAAACCGGTTTCTATCATGTCAAATCTAGGTTTTTTGTCCTAGCGCAATACGGTTTACACCATTGTTTTCAGACAGTCTATCCGGTATCTAAAACACATATGACGGGGTATGTGACACGAACGGCTGAGAATTTGGTGAAAATGGTACTGGTTTGAACCAGTTTAAAAAAGTTTTGGAAAGATTTTTCCACATTCCAACTAGATTTTTGATTGTTTCACATTGTAATAGATGTTTTCCTTTATCGCCTCGCCCGCACTAACTCTGTTCTTGTCGAGATACCCCACACAAAACATGCTGCGGGTGCCCTCCCCACCCCCCTACTTGACTCGGTACTTGTTGTTGTTGTTGTTGTTGTTTAGCCAGTAAGTGAGCCAAGCAACAATGATAAAACTTTTGCTCTGATATCAACGAGAAGGTTTCCTAGTCTGACATGGTTGGAAGGAGTTGAACACTAGAGAGTCTTGACCCGGTCTAGTCTGAGTGACAACATCTCGGTATGTGTTTCTCCCTCGTTACAGACATTGATGGCCCCCTACCTACTAACCTGACAACACCGAGAGAGCTGGTTGTCCTCCCGGGCGGGGAGGCGAGGATACTGATGAAGGCAGGGGAGCCACTAGACTGGTGCAGCTTCTACCCGCCAAGCTTGTCTGGATGGCTCCTCTACCCACAGGGAGCCGGGTCTAACTGCAGCACCGGTCGGCACCTCTATCTCGGGGCCGGACTAGAGAGCGGAGAGTGTGGCCTCGCTCTCACCAACATCACCGAGGAGGACAATGGACCGTTGAGGAGTTGGATTGGGACTCCCACATATAAGTTTGATTTCAGATTTACTCCACTCATCGTGGCACGTGAGTCTAGGTGTATAACATACCCCCCACAAATACAAAAATTTGTAAAAAAAAAAACAGTAGTCAAGCTCTCCTTCAAAAGTCTTTGGCTGTGCATGCTCTGAGATATAGAATTTGAGCCAAGCTTTTCGTTCTTTCTCCCTTATTTTGCATTGAAAATAAGTTAATCATTTCGCCTGTTCACGAGCGCCAAGCCAACCATTTTCGTAGTAAAAAGTAAAAATTTTAAACTCTTAAGGCTATTCCACCGCGTTTTTCTATTTTCCAAAATATGCTACTAAGTCAAAATATAGTGAATGGCTTTGAAACATGGCTATTTTAGAAAATCAAAAATATTTTTTCCAAATTTTTCTGATCCGGTACACGGCCAATATAGCCACCTCAAAATAATGTCAAACTTCAATTCGCCAGGGCACACCATTCAACGTAGGGTGTTGTGCTTTTGTGACATTAATTTTCAACTGTTTTTCTTTGGACTGACTGAGAGAAAACAGATTTATTTTAACAATTGTCTTTCCTGCGAATTTTTTCGTTTGGCGGTACAAATCGGTAAAAAATACCGCCAAACGAAAAAATTCGCTGAAAAGACAATTGTTAAAATAAATCTGTTTTCTCTCAGTCAGTCCATAGAAAAACAGTTAAAAATTAATGTCACAAAAGCACAACACCGTACGTTGAATGGTGTGCCCTGGCGAATTGAAGTTTGAAATTATTTTGAGGTGGCTATATTGGCCGTGTACCGGATCAGAAAAAATTTGGAAAAAATATTTTGGATTTTCTAAAATAGCCATGTTTCAAAGCCATTCACCATATTTTAACTTAGTAGCATATTTGGAAAATAGAAAAACGCGGTGGAATAGCCTTAATCATAAAAAATTTGCTTGGCCATTGACTTTTTGTAGTTCTCGTAATGATCCAAATTCAAAAGCCAAGCAATTTTTTATGATTTGAATTTAACTAGGAAGCTTTGCAAACGCTGTTTTTAGTTGCGTTGTTGGACGTGCTTTTTTGTTAGTTTTTGTTTTGCGTGGGATCATCTTTACTTTTGTAAGTGGTTTTTGAACGCATTGTAGGTGATTTTTGTCAAGTTTCTCTTGTTACTTGCTAATTGTTATTATATACATAAAAAAACTCAAATTAATCCCATTATTCTATGGAGTCTGGAAAACGTTTTCATTTTTTTCTTTCGCAAGATACTACATCATCATAACCTAAATATCCATGTTAAATATAAACCTTGTAGCTCCACCCGTTTGATCAGAATCGGTACAAATATCACGATAATATTGCACTAAAAATCGAAAAAAAATGTAAAAGCAAGATATTCATGAAATATTTCTTCGATTGTACCCAAACACGTAGCAGATTTAAGTTAAGAGATTTCAAAGGGTTCCTCTAATTTTCATCAAGATCGCATATACCGTTTGCCCGGTAGAGAGCAATCAAACAGACAAAAATACAAAAAAACAAAAGAACAACAACCAAGCTAATTTTTTGGGGGGTCAGTGAAATAAAAGTCTTTGCTTAACTTATCCAAAAATTTTACTTTTTACCACGAAAATAGTTGGCTTTGCGCTCGTCAACTTTATAGCTAGCCCACTAACCAGCCAGCCAGCCGAAAGGATTTCAATGCTATTGAGGCCCTTTTTTAACACAGAACGGGTTATCGGATTGGGATGAATTATTGTTGGTATGTCATGGAGCACATATCAGCTAATGTACCGAGTTTCAAGATTGCAAATCTTTCAGAGCGGCGTGTGCAAATGGCTGAAAACCCCCCAACTTGGGTAACTGTATAAATGGCCGCGTGTCTGTCGTCGCCTAAGCAGTCGCGTGCGCTTGGCTGCGGACGACGACCGTCTCCCTAGATTTGGGTCAACCAGATATATTTGGATCCAACCTTATCATTGTTTATTGATTTTTTGTTAAATTCATACTCGTAAAGTCAATATATATGAAAATATAATGTATATTCATTTCTTGAGGGAAGATCACTGGGAGCAGAAACCTTAAAGCATTATTATTATTATTACAAAACCTGTTCATTATAGCCATTATAGTTATATAGCCAAGTTAGTGTGGGTGAAGCGATATTTGACAAACGTCTATTGAACCGACCGATTCTCGAACGTTCAGGTTGAGCCGTGAAGAATTACTTTTTTGAAATTTTGGTAAAAACTGGTTATATTTGGAATCTGTTTTACCATGATTTTAACCGTTCGTGTCACACACCCCGTCCGAAGTGTTTTTGGGTATGGGATTGACGGCTTTCACACGCTGGTGGCAACCGATTTGCGATACGTTAAAAACTCTATACTTAGTCTGATGATATCAGTATTTTTGCCGGATTTACCAATAATGGTCTTATTAAAAACCTCTCGATCTTACAGCATCAATCGCAATGAGAAGATGAGTGTGAGTTACAAGAAAACATTTTTACTCACTTTTGACCAATATGTATTTTTTCCCCACGTGTTTGTATTTCAATCTGAGAGAACTTTATAAAACTTTTAACTGACCTTGACGTTCCCTTTAAAAAGTCACTATTTTTTTGGTTTAATATTTTTACCCTTCGTCGAAAACCATTAGTTTTAAGAAGATTGCATTCAATAAAGCTACAGGTTATTTTTATTTATCGAAACTACATTAAAGCTTTATAAGTGCTCATTTCCAAATGATACACCACAGCAGTCGAAACATACATTACACAAATTAAGCATAGATTATTATTTTGTTATTTTATTTGGGAAGATGGTCCAGGAGATGATAATTAATTTAACAACATACATAAGTAGCCTTTAAGTGCATGTTAAATAATAACATTGCTACCCAGAAGCAGAGAACAGTGTGAACGCGCAGGGGGAAACGAGGGCATAGGTCCGTCAAAAGATTTTAAATAAAAGATTTCAATATTATTTACTACAATTCAGACATTAAAAAGTTCGCCCCAATTGGGAATTGAACCACAGATCTCCCGCATTCCATACAGGCGTCTTAACCACTAGACCATCAGGACGGGTACATTTTGATCTCTGAATTGTAGTTGCATTATACATCTGAATGGATGGAACAGTACTGCAACGAATATCTGCTGCCTTTGAACTGACCACCAAACATTAATTATAATGTCATTACCGTTACGCAGGTATGAGCGAGGGTTTATTTCTCGATTTGGTTTGTCGGGAAACACTCCCGTGGGTGTAATTGTTATTATTTACTATGACAGTGTTTCCCGACTAACCAAATCGATAAAAAACCCTCGCTCATACCTGCATAAAGGTAATGACATTATAATTAATGTTTGGTGGACAGTTCAAAGGCAGCAGATATTCGTTGCAGTACTGTTCTATCCATTCAGATATATAATGTAAATACAATTCAGAGCTTAAAATGTACCCGTCCTGATGTTCTAGTGCTTAAGACGCTGTTTGGAAAGCAGGAGATCAATGGTTCGAATCCCGGTTGGGGCGGACATTTTTAATTTCTGATTTGTAGTAAATAATTACAATTACACCCATTTGAGTGTTTCCCGACCAACGAAATCGAGAAAAAAGGATTTCAAGTCATAATAAGCAACAATTGTTTTGGTAGAGGGAAGTTAGACCTTCAGAACTTTGATAACAGAGGTCGATGTAAGGTCAATTTACAATATCTTACGAGATACATTTAATTATTTTTGCACATGCTTTAATGCACAGTGCAACAGATTGCCCACACAAATACAGCTTTCCACAGCTCACCGCGCCACACGGTCGATCGCTCGTTGCCAGTATTCCCGGTCACATATCCATACACACAATACTTATATCATTAGTAAAATAAAGATTGGCTTTGAGACTTGATTAAGATACATTGTTCGCGCAGATATTTGGAGTCCGCGAGCACCTGAGCACATATACGCGGGTCGCCTCTGTATTGCCCCTCCCCCCCCCCTCCTCCAGCACTTCTCTAACTGGTGGCAAAATATTGAACTCGTCGGCGAACAAGCGACATCTCTGACATCACTGAGCTTGCTCAAACTAGTCTTCACGGGAAACAACGTCACGGCCACCTGTGAGGTGCAGGAGAGGCCCTGTTGCCTCAGTGTTTTCTCTCAGTCATGCCATGTGTTGCTTCAGGTCCCCCCACTGCACCAACTCTGAGCTTGGTCTACACGGGAGACAACGTCACGGCCACCTGTGAGTGCTGGAGAGCCGACCTGTCGCCAACCTAACCTGGTTCCTGGGCGACGCTGTCATCCGCGATGACGACACCGACGACACTCAAGCCACAGCTGATGCCGAGTGGAGGTGGCCGTGGTCAACAGGGTCTATCAGTCAGACCGTCTCACTACAGGTGCAGCCACAAGACCTTGGCAAAGACCTGAAATGTGTAGTCTCGCATGTCGCCTTGGACAAGCCACTCGTTGCCAGTCAACCGATCCTGTATACAGGTGAGATTTGACATAAATACGAAATGCTTTATTCATAGATTAAATCACTGACTCCTAGATGTTCGTCGTGGCTCCTCGTTCCCTGCCTGTTCACGCAACAAGTTTTGATTGTTGAAGACAATTCGCACTTTTTGCCCACAGCGCTAGTTACCGTCCCCAAGAGCTGTCTTTTGTTTTCGTTGTTTACATACGATCTGCATATAATTCAAATGTCAACATGCCAGAGTTGAGCTGTATTTTTCTTCATAATAGGCAATGGTGTGTGCAAGAAGTTGTAAGATACCGGGATGCCATTATCTAAAACAAGTAGGCCTTTCTTTGCATGAACTACCGGGAAATAAGGAAATTGTGTCACCCAGCCCCCCCCCCAGACTCCCCCTTAGCACGCGCTACTGCTTGATGGAGAGTAATATTGTTTAGCTCGTGGCTTGGTCAAGACTAGAGCCCGAGTAGGCTACCTAAACCTATTGATTTTTAATATGATTAGGATTAGGAGGCATAGGCCCTATAAATAAAAATAACATGCTTATTAGCCCTTGCCTTATATTATCAAACAACAAAGTTATCAATATCTACTTTTTGTTTAATTACCAGCATAATATAACTAGACAAATTTGTATATTACTATATTCTGCAAACCTTGACAAGTGATGTACGTATACAAAATACGATCTAAAACATTCAATTTAGTTGGATTCATCAGTAAAATACATGGAAGATGACATTTAATGTAATAACAACATCAAAACAAAAGAAAGCTCTTGGGGACGGTAACTAGCGCTTTGGGCAACAATTAACACTGTGCGCGTGGACAGGCAGGTAACGAGGAGCCACGACGAACATCTAGGAGGCAGTGGATTAAATATATTCACGATTTGAAACCTTGATTAGAATTTGAGAGTTAAGGCTATCACATTGATAAATAGACGAAAGATGTGTGATTTTTTATTACCTTTTTTTTAACTTTCGTGAAAATAGCTTGGTCGGGTATAATGCATGATCCTTGACGACGACTGCTATTGATCTAACGCGGGTGTAAAGACCTGATTGTTATTCAGATCATGGAGTTGGATGATAAGGAGGTCTAGCTCAAATGGAACAACACGTCCACGATCGTGTTTGTTTATTTGAGCCTATTCGCCATTTTGATTGTTATAATCACTACTAACAGGTTAAACTTTGCTACCATGAACTGTGGTAGGCCCTAGGTTACCTTGGTTACCAAAGTAAACAATCAAAATGTCTGCCAATTTGAAATGCTAACTTGTACACCGCCGACCACACACCTGCGCCTCCAGTACGCCAGTACTATTTATAACTCCATGTTCAGATGAAGTCAGGCTAGAGCCGAGTACCACAGGTCCCAATAACAGTTAGTTGCAAGAGTCTGCTGGATCTCGAGTTGAGCCTGGGTGCATCGTGTAAACATCGCCCTATTTATTGTACGTGTGTGGTGTATGCCCTGCTACTCATGAAGATCACAATATCATAAAATACATACAAAGTAAATGGATATTATACAAATTTAGCTAATATACATTAAACGTTCTGACTTTTGAACGAAGAGAATTATACATAATAAAAAAAAATCACACCAAAATGTCACCA
>JAMZAV010008021.1:0-30389 GCA_024449915.1 Sweltsa coloradensis | reverse complement strand
AAAATTTTTTTTTTTTTATTTTTTTTTTTTTTTTTTTTTTTTATTTTGCTTTGTTTTGTTGCCTAAGCATTTTATGATTGTTGTAAAGTTTCTATTGTTTATTGTCATTTTTTATTATTTAACGTAAAAAACTTATATAAAAGCTTTATTTCTATGAATTCTGCTAACTTTTTCAACTTTTCTTTAAAAGGTAATACATCACCATAACCTTAATGTCCATGTATAATTGAACGTTGAGCCTCACCCGTTTGGTCAGAATTGACCCAAATGGCACGAAAATACCGCACAAAAAATCAAAAAACTTATATTAAAAGCTTTATTTCTATGAATTCTGGCTAACTTTTTCAACTTTTTTTTTAAAAGGTCACTACATCACCATAACCTTAATGTCCATGTATAATATGAACGTTGTAGCCCCACCCGTTTTTGGTCAGAATTGGCCCAAATGGCACGAAAATATCGCACAAAAAATCGAAAAAAATCGTAAAAGTACGATATTCATGAGAAATATTGCTTCGATTGTACCCAAAAACAATACACCTCTAAAGTTCAGAGATTTTCGAAGGTCCTGTCAAATTTCATCAAGATCGGATATGCCGTTTGCCTGGGAAGAGTTAACAAACAGACAAAAAACAAACAAAAAAAAAAAAAAAAAAAAACAAAAAAAAAACAAAAAAAAACACCGAGCTAATTTTTTGGGAGTCAGTGAAATTGAGTCTTCGCTTCGCTCATCCAATAAATTGTAATAAATTATGATGATTTTTTTTTTTGTTTATTTGGATTTAAGGACGCGACAAACGTTAGGTCATAATGCTCCACTCTAGCCTAAGGGGGGTTGGGAAGAGGGGCCCATGCTGGTCAGAACCAGCCACGGTAAGGGGAGGAATGCGGGGTTCTCAAGTCACGGTTGTCATTTATATTTATTTATTATTTATGTATTGATTTATTTATTGTCTATCCTTTTCAGTTATAAAAACTGATTTACAAAGGAGGACAACTAAATTAATCTAATTTCATAGATTCACAACACAACAATGAACTATATTTAAGTAAATATTTAAAATAGTAATATTACAACAACAATGCAATAAAACACTACAATTTTGGAAACAAATAAAAAGGATATTAAATGTTATTAATTAATGAATCAAATATTTCTCGATTTGGTTAGTCGGGAAACACTCATGTAGGTGTAATTGTTATCCCCCGAAATAAAAAAATGTGTAAAAAAAAAAAAAAAACGGCAGACAAGCTCTCCTTCTAAAGTCTTCGGCTGTGAATGCTGTGAGATATTGAAGTTGAGCCAAGCATTCATTCTTTCTCCCTAGTTTCGCATTGAAAGAATTAAGATCATTTCGCGTGTTGACGAGCGCCAAGCTAACCATTTTCATGGTAAAAAAAGTAAAATTTTAAACTCAAAATTATAAAAAAATTATTTGGCTCTTGATTTTTTAGAGTCTTCGTACCAAAATCAATAGCCAAGTAATTTTTATATGATTTTGAGTTGAAAATTTTTCCTTTTTTTTACCACGAAAATGGTTGACTTGGCGCCGTCAACAGGCGAAATGATCTTACTCCTTTTCAATGCGAAACTAGGGAGAAAGAATGAAATGCTTGGCTCAACTTCTATATCTCACAGCATTCACAGCCGAAGACTGGCTTGGCTGCCGTTTTTTTTTACAAATTTTTGTATTTTGGGGGGATATCACATCTTTTTTGTTGTTAGTTTCATATCAAGGAGTGAATTACGTGAAATACGTGTAAAGGTGGATACAGTGCCTTTTAAACAAATTGTCTAGAAACAAAAGCTCCATATTTTGTTTTGTTTACAATCTGTAGTTGGCAATAAACAATGTTTTTTTATTAAATTTCCTATGGTTAATGTCGTCTTGGGTGTTGTGTGAATGATTTGTGACCGGAATATAACACATTGACGCATTATTTAATAAAGCAGTCAAAATATTAAAATTGTTTTAAATACGACCTAAAGTTTTCCCAAAGTTAAGGGTGGTAGGGAACAGTGGGGAGAAATATTGCTTGCCTCCTGGCGGATTATTATGTTTATATTATTATTAACCATCATGCAAATTTCAGCTGATAACTCATTCGGTGCCTTCATGGTGAATGCTGGAAATCAAGGTAAAAATAATATAAACTATTAGGGATGGGGGTTGAAAAAATGTGGTTTAGGAATGTGAATAGGCCGATTGGGTTAAAAACACATTAAAACATAATTTACTAATCTGAATAAAAATTCAATTTTGGGTAAGAGCTATGAATTATTCCAATTTTAGGGGATGATTAAGGGGTGTTGAGGGTGGAATATCGCTTGCCTCTCGGCGAATTATTTTTCATATAGTATGTACCATCATGCTAAATTTCATGCTGATAATCATTAGGTGCCTTCGTGGTGAATGCTGGTTGGTTTATTTGGATTAAGGACGCGTCAACCGTTTGGTCATAATGCACCACTCTAGCCTAAGGGGAGAGGGGGAGGAGAGGCCCATGCTGGTAAGAAACAGCCAAGGGTAAGGGGAGGAAGGGGGTTTCTCACGTCGCGGTCGTCATCGTCTTTGTCATCGTTCGTTGTGTCATTGTCATCGTCGCGGGGGGTCGTCAAGGGAAGGGGCAAGTCCCCGACGACGATTGCCAGAGCTCGCCTCTAGTTTCGGGGAGTAAGATATTCGCTCTTTCTAGCTGATGTTTTTCGAGGTGGACTTTTTTCTGAATCGCCTTTTACGATAAGCAGAGCCATGCTCTGGGCCAATTCTCCCCCGGGCCCAGACGGGGGGGGGGGTGAATGCTGGAAATCAAAGTAAAATAATATAAACTATAAGGGATGGGGGTTGACAAAATGTGGTTTAGGAAATGAGAATAGGCCGATTAGGTTAAAACACATTAAAACATAATTTTAATACTAATTTGAATAAAACACAAATTAAAGATTATAGTGCTATGAATTATTCCAATTTTAGGGTGTTGGGGTGAATATCGCTTGCCTCTCGGCGGATTATTTTCATATTATAATGTATCATCATTTCAAATTTCATGATGATAACTCATTAGGTGCCTTCTGTGTGAATGCCGGAAATCAAGGTAAAAATAATATAAACTATTGGGGATGGGGGTTGACAACATGTGGTTTAGGCACTGAGAATTGGCCGATTGGGTTAAAACACATTAGAACATAATTTAATAATACTCATTTGTTTAAAAATTCAATTTTGGGTTAGAGCTATGAATTATTTTAATCTTAGGGGATGGATTTAGGGGGTTTTTGGGGTGAAATATCGCTTGCCTCTCGCGGAAGTGTGTAAGTCTTCGGTATATCTTAGTGTGATCCAAGTTTCATAGTTCTTTGATTGTACCGTTTTTCTCTGTAGGCTTTTATTTCTCTCTGGCAGAATCCCACCCCACCCCCAACCAGCCAGCCTGAAAGATTTTAGTCGATTTTTCCGCACCTTTTTTAACACAGAACGGGTTATTCGGATCGGTCTGATTTTTTTTTGTACGTCATGGACCACATATCAGGTCATATACCGAGTTTCAAGATTGTAAATCTTTCGGGACGGCGTGTGTGCAGATAGCTGAAAACCCCCAAGGAAAAAAGACACGTCAACCGTTTGGTAATAATGCACTACTGTGGCCTAGGGATATGAGGAAAGGGGCCCATGCTGGTCAGAACCAGCCACCGGTAAGAGTGAGGAAAGGGGGGGTTCTCACGTCGCGGTCGTCATCGTCTTTGTCATCGTGTGTTGTGTCATTTTTGTTATCGTCGTCGTCGGGGTGGTCGTCAAGGGGAGGGGGAGCTTCCCGACACCGAATGCCAGAGCTCGCCTCTAGTATTGGATCGTAAAATACTTCTCAAAATACTAGCTGATGTTTGTGAAATAGACTTTGTCTCGGTCCTCGCCTCTTACGATTAGCAGAGCACTGATCATGGCCAAATTTTTCCCCAGGCCCAGGCGGGAATAATTAGCAACGTTAAGTGGTAGGAGGAAACATTGGGGTCAACCGGGTTGGTCGTCATAGCCTATGTTCAAGATTAAAGCCAATACGCATTAGTTTTCGGCTTGAAATGCTTAATAGTATTGTTCTATTTGGTTTTAGGAAGCGTCAACCGTTGGGTCGTAATGCACCTCGCTAGCCCAGGGGATATGGGGAGGTCACAAGCATGCTGGACAGAACCAGCCACGTGCAGATTAGGAAAGTGGTTCAGGGTTTAAAACTTATTCAAACTGATACAAGGCCTATGCTGGCTAGACCCAGCCAAAGGTGACTCGAGAGAACATACATTCCAGTACAGAATTGTTTGCCTTCCTTGAAGCCTAGGCGTACATCAAAGCACAGCATTCGGTAGAGCACAGGCCTGCTGTTTACAACGAATTTAAATCTATCAGATACAAATCAACTCTATTTACCTCAGGAGTTTAAAATAATTGTCTTCTATTAAACAATTCGTAATATCGTGTCGATATTCAATATTATCCATGGCTAAATACACAACCACATCTGTCTCTGCTGAGCTGCTCTGTGAGGCGTCCATACCGTCGCTTGTCTCGCAGCTTTCAACAATCTAGTGCGCACCGCCGCCTCGACATTTGCTGAGAATATTTCCTACGCCCCTGCGTCGAAGCACTACTTTCATTGCGCGCCGGTAAGAAATAGTCCTATATTTATTATTTTAATTGCGAGTTATTTATATCCTATCGAATGTTTCAATTAAAAAATTTTATATGATACCAAAATATATTCCTCAAATATATTTATAATGTTTTAAAGAGATACTTATTGTCAATATTCATTTTGTTTCGTAATCGTCCGTGTAAAAACGCACTAGTTTCACAACAGCGTTGATTTGGCCACAAGCTTTGCGTAGGCTACGGCGGAAGTTGAGCAAATTTGTCGGAAACGCCAGGCGGCCGTGGTAAAGTAGACACACACATAAAAAAACTTGTCGAAATTCAGCCAAACTTTACCAACTCAAAAGAAATGAGATCTAAAAAAGGACCAAGCTCATCTTCCCTTCTACGTTTGCGCATTCTTAATTCATAAACGTACAGTGTCCCGTAACAGCATCCTGGTCTAGCATCCATGTCCACCAAGTGTTTAAAAAACTAATTCAAACTTTCATTTTAAACCGCAGTTCTAGTGTAGTGTGTGGCAAGAGTAGGGAAGTCTCATGAGTACCCCGATATTGACATTGTAGTATATTGAACAGAAAGACATTCATTTAAAACCGTCACTACAGAAAGTTGAAGTAATTTAATTCATTATTGTGACTTCTATTGTGAACAAGGCTCAACGTTGTCTCTGCGCATCGTTTTGGTGAGTTCAACGCATGTTAAATAAAAAAATAGTTTTTGAATTCAGAGTCTACCTACTCAGTCACAGATTGATTTTCAGTAGAGGAGAATAAAATTTAGGGGCGACCAAGCCAACCGTGTAAACGCCGACACCATCGACGACGAACAATGATCACTAGAGACCGGCATATTAAGTAAGAACACTGATCATTCAAACTAACATGATTTCACTCACGGACAGCACTAGAATCAACAAGTCTCATATGGAACCAAAAAAAACGACGACGACTTGAAAACTGGGGCGCTTAAACCCGGTTAGGTCATATTGCGCCGCCTTTGATAATAAAAGTTAATGAGATGATTTAAATGGTGGTTTGATGATTAGATTTTTTTTCTTAGTATATAAATAACAAAATAAAATGATGATAAAATTTAAATAGCCAAATGAAAGTTATGTGTGTGAATAAAAAAAAAATGAAAGAAATGTGTATGATGTGACTCATTCGGTGCCTTCATGGTGAATACTGAAAATCAAGGTAAAAAATAACATAAACAAAATTAGGGATGGGGGTTGAAAAAATGTGGTTTAGGAAATGAGAATAGGCGATTGGGTTAAAACACATTAAACATAATTTACTTATTTGAATAAAAATTCAATTTTGGGTTAGAGCTATGAATTATTCCAATTTTAGGGGATGATTAGGGGTTGTTGAGGGTGGAATATCGCTTGCCTCTCGGCAAATTATTTTTTTTATATTAGTATGTACCATCATGCCCAAATTTCATGCTGATAACTCATTGGGTGCCATCTTGGTGAATGCTGGAAATCAAGGTAAAAATAATATAAACTATTAGCGATGGGGGTTGAAAAAATATGGTTTTGGAAATGAGAATAGGCCGATTGGGTTAAAACACATTAAAACATAATTTTAATAATTAATTGAATAAAACACCAATTTTAGATTAAAGCTATGAATTATTTTAATTTTAGGGGGTGTTTGGGGTTGGAATATCGCTTTCCTCTCGGCGGATTATTTTCATATTATTATGTTACCATCATGTCAAATTGCATGATGATAGCTCATCAGGTACCTTCGTGGTAAAATGTTGGAAATCAAGGTAAAAATAATATAAACTATTAAAGATGGGGTTGACAAATTTGGTTTATATAATGAGAATAGCCGATTGGGTTAAAACACATTAGAACACAATTCAATAACTAATTTGATTAAAAATTCGATTTTGGGTTTTTGAGCTATGAAATTTTTTTAATTTTAGGGGGTGATTGAGGGGTTGTTGGGGGTGGGAATATTGCTTGTCTCTCGGCGGAAGTATGTGAGCTGAGGAAATCTAAGTGTGGTCCAAGTTTCATAGTTCTAAGATGTAAACCCTTTTCTCTGTAGGCTCTTATTCCTCTCTGTCAGATTCCCCCCCCCCCCCCAAATAATCCTGTCAAATAAGATCGTATATTGACGTTTGGAGGAAAAAATTGCGATGTTGCTGAATTTTGCAGAGACCTTCCTTATATAATACTTTTTTAACATACTAAAAAATCCCCTACAATCGGACTGGAGCTTCGGCCGCCATATTGGAAAATGGCGACCAAAGGTGTTTGTTATCGAATATCTCCAAATTTGTTTGAGAAAGACAAAATATTTCAATTACAAAAATATTCTCCTTCAAATTCCCCACAAAAAAGGGGTCTTCTATAGTTTTGGTAGGGGCAAAGGTTACGTCACAAAATCGTGGTTTATATGTTGCTCATTTGGAGTACCAGCTTATTTCCAATTTTCACGGCCCAGCCATCAAACAATGCCGGTAAATCCGCAAGAAATCGATTTAAATACAAAAGGACTTTTGTACGGGGTTCATGAAAGCTTCTTTTAGTATTTAAAAAAATCAGGTCTGCGAAATTGAATTTTGCATTTACCCGGAATTTGGGTTTTTCCATTGTTGGCATTTCCTCAAAAATGCCCTTTTTGACTGTCCATTATGAAGCACTAAATAGAATTGTAGGAAAAATTCTTTCTATGCACATTGAAATGACATAAATAATGAGCCGATTACAACTAAAGTTTAAATCCAATATGACAGCTAATTCCTAATATTCACAATATGAATACTGTTTTCGTGCTGTTTTTACACTCTTTTTGTTACATAATTCACTTTGATGTTGTGGATATTAGGAATTAGCAGCCATATTGGATTTAAACTTTGGTTGTAATCGGATCATTATTTGAGTCATTTCAATGTGCGTAGGAAGAATTTTTCCTCTAATGCTATTTAGTGCTTAATAATGGACAGTCAAAAAGGTCATTTTTGAGGAAATGCCAACAATGGAAAAACCCAAATTCCGGGTAAATGCAAACTTCGATTTCGCAGACCTGATTTTTAAAATACTAATGGAAGCTTTCATAAACCCAGTACAAAAGTACTTTTGTATTTAAATCGATTTCTTACGGATTTACCAGGCATTGTTTGATGCTGGGCGTGAAAATTTGGAAATAAGCTGGTACTCCAATGAGCAACATATAAACCATGACTTTGTGACGTAACCTTTGCCCATACCAAAACTATAGAAGACACCAGTTTTGTAGGGAATTAAATGGGGAATATTTTTGCCATTGAGATATTTTGTCTATCTCAAACCAATTTGGAGATATTCGATAACAAACACCTTTTGTTCGCCATTTTCCAATATGGCGGTCGAAGCTCCAGTCCGATTGTAAGGGAGTTTTAGTATGTTAATAAGTATTATATAAGGAAGGTCTCTGCAAAAATTCAGCGACATCGCAATTTTTTCCCCCAAAAATTCTTATTTGACAGGATTAAAATCCCAACCAACCAACCAATTATCCAACCAACCAACCAGCCGAAAGATTTTCGTTGATTTTTACGCACTTTTTTTTAACACAGAACGGGTTATCGGATCGGGCTGATTTTTTTTTTGGTATGTCATGGACCACATATCAGGTCATATACCGATTTTCAAGATTGTAAATCTTTTGGGACGGCGTGTGCAGATAGCTGAAAACCCCCCAACTCGGGTAGGAGTAAACAGGGTCGAGTTATTCATCGACTTCTAGCAGTCGCGTGCGCTTGGCTGCGGGCGAACGACCGTCGCCCTAGATGAGCTTATGGTGTGTTTGATGACTAAATTGCCTTCAAAGTTTATTTTAGATTTATTTATATTTATATATATATACTATATATATATATATATATATATATATTATATATATATATATATATATATATATATATATATATACATGAGGAAAGAATTTGCTAAATATAAATTTTACTTATACATAATATGTGAAATATATTACTATTATTATTTGAAATAAAATAATTATATTACGGACATATTGTGGCTCAACAAGGAACTTATATAAGACTTTAAAAAGCTATTTCTTAATAATATTCCCACCCCTCAACAATATTTTATAAAAGATTTAAATTGTATAATTATTATATTTTTACTAATAATAATCTGAAATGTTCTTAAAAGTTGCAGTTTGGGGTCGGACAACTAATGTTCAGCAATGCATTTTTTGGGAGGGTGGCCGGCGGGGTTATTGGATTAAGGGCGCGTCAATCGTTAGGTCATAATGCGCCACTCTAGCCAAGGGGATTTAAGGAGGAGGTGCCCATGCTGGTCAGAACCAGCCACGGGTAGGGGGAGGAATGGAGGGTTCTAACGTCACGGTCGCCATCGTCTTTGTCATCGTCATCGTTCGTTGTGTCTTTGTCTTCGTCGTCGGTGAGGTCATCAAGGGAAGGGGAGGTTTCTCCGAGAACGATTACCAGAGGTCTCCTCCAGTTTTGGGAAGTTATACTTTCCTCTGACCAGCTGATGTTTGCGAGGTGGACTTTTTCTCTCAAATCGCGTTGTACGATTAGCAGAGCCATGCTCAGTGCCCATTCTAACCCGGGCCCAGACGGAGGTAAAAATATCGGGGGAATGGCGCTGTAGGAATAGATAAAAACTTGAGATTCTTCTAGTTAGTTGTTTAGATTTGTCATCTTCTTGGGTGGTACGATCTGATGCTGTGAACATTTGCTGGGCTCTTAGGTCTTACATTGTTTGTTTTTGATCTGGGAGACTTAGCCAACATTTGAATTAAGTTTCCTGCAATGAGAGAAGGTGGTAGAGAACTACAACTTGCATTTCATTGATTCTTTAGGTTACGTTTTAGGGGACTTCTGTTTAAAATCATGTACTGGGACACTGGGCCCAGCGGACCATGTTTTTACGGGATCGCGATTTAAAAAAAATGTATTTTCCACTGTGGGGACTTAGTGACTGTTTGTTCCTGGATGTATTATACCATTACTGCTAAGAACACCATTTGATTGGTAAGCTACTACCGTTACGTCGCATTTTCTTGCCACTGAATCAGTATTAGTATCTATATCTCTATTTAATTCTTGGGACCATAGAGATCCCATATAATTGGCTAGACTAGCAGTCAGCGGTCCACTTCCGGGACAATGGGAAACCATCTTCAATGGGTGAGTTTGCATGTTAATTAGATGGGAGCGATTAATCGATAAAATATTTTTAAAGATGGCCGCCAGTTTGGCAGGTGAGCATATCAGACTTTAACACCAAATGATTACTAAATTCCCTTATGCAATAACTTTGCATTGTTTCTGTTTGTTCAATACCATGCTGCACAAGCTAAAACCATATCAAACAATCCAGTAAAATACTTTATTGCATTAAAAAGCATAAATTAAAACGCCAAACCGCCATCTTGAATGGGTGAGATTGACGCTTCAATTTGGTACACTCGCGCCTGTGCGGAGGTATTGGAGACTGCGTATCTAGCCTACTATAGGTGTTAAGATATCTATGCTTGGGACGTGCGATCACCGCTCTCATTAACAGGGGTTGCGTACTCGGTAGAGCTCGGTGTTTACATGTTTCCACTTCCATGAATTCATTGGTAGAGTCAACTTCTGAAGTGGCTGGTGTTGCTGTTATTTCCAGGGGCGTAGAAACGGGGGGGGATGGGGGGTAAACTACCCCCCCCCCCACTTGTTGGCTTGACCCCCCCAGTGGGGGGTTCAAACCAGGTATGGATGTCATTTGCTAACTTATAGCTTGTTGGGTGATTTTGAGGATTTATTTATTTTACACGTAGGTAGGTATATTGTATGTATTTCGTAGTATATCCCACAGCCACACCGTATAGGTACGTCACATGTGTCAGGAGCGTCACATCTGGGAACAACGTATTCTCTGGTTCTGCTATGTCTATTTTGAAAGTGGTTTCCGGTCTCTTTTCTGACCATCTTGACGACGATGGTGATGAACAGACAAAGGCAAGAAGGGACCCAGGACTAACTTGCTGGACTCCCAGAACGTGAGCGGAGGGTTCACCTCCACCTACCTGGTGCCCAGAACCTCTGCTTTGTCTTCTTAAGAAGAGACCCAGGACTAACTTGCTGGACTCCCAGAACGTGAGCGGAGGGTTCACCTCCACCTACCTGGTGCCCAGAACCTCTGCTATGTCTTCTTGTTTTATTCTCCGGTGGCTGGCACAACATTCAAGTGAATATATAAGTAAAACGTTTAACTTTGTTTGGACGTGCGCGTGTTAAGAAATTACAAATACAAATTGGAGACGACGTGAGAAACTAGGGCGCTACAACCGGTTAGGTCAGTTAACGTCGCCTGTAGTATTGTAAGTTACAATTAGAATGAGTTTTCTGCAGATTTTCTGATTAAATTGTTTTCGAAGTTCATAAAATAAAATAGAATGACAGAGTCAACCGTTAGGTCATAATGCACCACTCTAACCAAGGGGGTGGGGTAGGAGGGGCCCATGCTGGTCACTACCAGCCACGGGTAAGGGGTGGAAGGGGGGGTTCTCACATCGCGATCGTCATCGTCTTTGTCATAGTTCGTTGCGTCATTATCATTGTCGTCGGGGAGGTCGTCGAGGGAAGGGGGCAAAGTCCCCGACGACGATTGCCAGAGCTCGCCTCTATTTTCGGGGAGTTAAATACTTCCCTTCATAGGCCTACTAGCTGATGTTTGCGAGGTGGACTTTTTCTCTTGAATCGCCTTTTACGATTAGCAGAGCCATGCTCTGGGCCAATTCTACCCCGGGCCCAGACGGGGGTTATTTGGATTAAGGGCGAACATCACCTGGGCTTTGTCTTCATTCATTTTCTCAAGTTTGTGGAGAACCTATCTTTAATGTAAGCCGAGTCAATTTTAATTTTATTCGCCACCTCTTCAAAGTTGGGGCCTCTCTGAGTGCTATAGATAGTCGTCCGCATAAAGAGTTTCCTTAGACTGTGTAATACTCCTTGTTTAATCGTTAGTAAAAATATTAAAAGCCATCAAATACCGATGCGGTATGCCGACGTGAGAAACTAGGGCGCTTCAACCAGGTAGGTCAAATTGCAAGCATGAGATAGTAAGTTAATGAAATAATTTTTTTTTGTTTGAACATTTTTTCCGTCATCGCCGCCTGTGATATTGAAAATGAATTAAATGATTTTGTTGCGTGTTTATTGTTTTCTAAGTTTAAATAAGAAAAGAAATTGATTGTGATGATAGGTGAACAAAATCCGAGTGAAATAATTTACCTTAGAGCATTGAGAAGGAAGAATACATAAATACAATAATATACAATTAAAATGTTATTTTGAAACATTAAAGTAACATGCAGTGGCGCGCCGAACCCTTCAATAGGGAACCTAAGTAGCGTGCGCGGGAAAGATTGGTTTATTTAGATCAAGGACGCGTCAACCGTTAGGTCATAATGCACCACTCTAGTCTTGGGGATATGAAGAGGGGGGTTTCTCACATCGCGGTCGGCATTGTCTTTGTCATAGTTCATTGTGTCATTGTCGTCATCGTCGTCGAAGGGTTGTCAAGGGAAGGGGGCAAGGTCCCCACGACGATTGCCAGAGCTCGCCTCTTTATTCGGGGAGTAATATACTCCCCTTTTTACTAGCTGATGTTTGCGAAGTGGACTTTATCTCTTGAATCGTCTTGTCCGATTAGCAGAGCCATGCTCGGGCTAATTCTACCCCGGGCCCAGACGGGAACGGGAACTAGATTGAAATCAACGTCGCGACGCAGGGAAGCTTCTTTAGCAGCCCGATTAGCGTGTTCATTTCCCTCTATGCCCACGTGTCCAGGTATCCAGAAAAACTCAAATATAACCAATTAACTTTAGTTTTTCTAAAAAGAATTGGATGTCTTGTACCAAAAGATGACTTTAATACATGAGTTTCATGGCTTGTTTGAACTCATAACAGTGAAAAAAGGTTCTAACTACGACGTGAGAAACAAGGGTGCTTCAACCGGTTAAATCATTTTGCGCCGCCAATGATATTGTTAGGTAATGAAATAAGTTTATAGTGTATATTTTATGAATATTACATTGTTTACTAAGTTTATAAGAGTAAGGAGATGAAAGTGATAGAAAACGAAAATGGACAACATTGAATATTACAATTTTTTTAATGTTCTTGATCCGCTTTATATTTAACGTCCACCACTGAAAACAAGTTCGGAGACTGAGTGGGTAGACCCTAGAAACGAATGTTTTAATTTAATTTTAATTAAAAAACTATGCTGACTAGAGCCAGCCACAGACCAGTCGTGAGACTGGACACTGCAGAAGTTGGTTGTAATATTTACAAACTACTAGGAAGCTTCGCAAACGCTTTTTCAGGCGCGTTGCTGGATGAGCGTATGTTTTAAAAAACAAAAAATGCGTAAAATTGCGATTTTTATAAGAAATTAATTTTCGATTGCGCTCAAATTTCACACATAAATATCATTCATAAAATAAAGGTGTTGTGAAAACATCATAACAATCGAATAAAGCATGTAGGTGTTATAAGTCGAAAAAATTTGTTTAAAATCGAAGAAAATCGTAAAATTGCGATTTTAATGAGATATAATTTTTCGATGGCGCTCCAAAACGTGGCAGTTCTAAGTTCAAAGATTTTGAAGACCTTCATTAGATTGCATCGCAATCGGAGTTTTGGTTTAGCCGGAATCGTGAGGACTAACACACGAAAATACCAAGAAAAAATGAAAAAAAGAAAGAAAGAAAAAAAACATTCCGGATTTTTTTCTCCAGTGTAGTGAAATGGAATCTTCGCTTCGCTCACTTCGCTCATCCAATGACGTCGCAGTCGTCATCATCTTTGTTATCGTTGGTGTTGTCATGGTCATGATCGTCGGGGACGTCCTCAAGTGAAATGGGAATGGTTCCCGACGACGAATGCCAGAGCTCGCCTCTAGTTTTGGAGAGTAATATACTCCCCTTTTACAAGCAGATGTTTGCGAGATGGACTTCATCTCTTCCCTCGCCTTTTACGATGCTACATGCTCTGGGCCAAATTCTACCCCGGGCTCAGGCGTGGTTTATCAAATTGAACCAAGACCTATGGCTAGACGCAGACATACATACATCGTGATTCTGGCTTTAATGAAAATAAATAAATAAATTGTATTTAGAGTCTACCCACTCAGTTATATAACTGATTTTCAATAAAGGACAGTAAATCAAAGCGACTATGCCTACCCTGTAGGCCCCGACGCAATCGACGAGTGAGCGATAAGCAACCAAAGATCGATATATTTAATAGGAAATATAGCAATCAGTGGTATGGACAATGCGAACACCCGCGGATCAACGCCAGAATCAACAAGGCCGGTTCAGAACAACTCTGAATTTATTATATGCTTCGTTGCTAGGATGGCTCTAAGTCTAAAGTCACCGTTTAAATTCCTAAGACAGGAACTGATGGACTATTAGACCAAATCAGAAGTTATAAAACTTCTGACTTTGGCGTTAATCGAACCTTGGACCTTCTGCATTCAAAGCAGACAGGCTAACAACAAGACCAACGAGCCATTAGGCCTTCCTATAATTCAAGACAGAGATTGCAGTAGTTTATAGTTTATTGTATGAAGGACGTGTCAACCACTAGGTCAAAATTTAACTCTATAACCTTGGGGATATTTGGTGGTAAGTCCCATGCTGGTCTGAACTAGCCACGGGTACGGGGGGGAGGGAATGTCTTTGTCTTAGTCTATTTGGTCCAAGAGTGCGTCAATCATTTGGTCATATTAAACCACTCTAGCCCAGGGAATATTGGGAAGCCACTAGCGTCCTGGACAGAACCAGCCATGGGTAGGTTAAGAAAGCCGTAAAATAGAGTTCAAACTGATATTACGTCAATACTAGCTAGACCCAGCCATAGATGACTCGAGAGACAAGTCACCCTAGTGCAGAAACTGCCAGCCTTCCTTGTAGCCTAGCTGTTTAGCTAGGCCCCTACCTATCATTCTGTCAAGGCCAGGCCTGCAGTATACAACGAAATCAAATCCATTATTAACAAACCAACCCAATTAAACTCAGCTCTTCAACAAATCGTCTTCTATTAAAGCAACTCCTAATATTTGTGACGATATTCAATATTATCATAGCCAATTGTGCAAACACGTCTGACATTGCTCTGTGTGGCGTTCATTCCTTCGCTTGTTTGGGATTTTAACAATTTGTGAAGTGAAATAACCCCACGCGTCTGCGTCGTAGCACTACTTTCATTGCGCTCCGTAAAGAAATAGTTAATTTTATTTATTTGCATTGCGTTTTATTTATACGCAATTGCATGCTTTTAGAGACGTAATATTAGTTAAAAGATGCTGTTTGTCATGTCATTTAGTTTAGCAATCATCATTAGATGAGCGTAGCGAGCGAAGCGAAGATTCCATTTCACTACACTGGAGAAAAAAATCCGGAATATTTTTTTTTTTTCTGTATTTTTGTCTGTTTGTCCACACGATTCCGGCTAGACCGATACTCCGATTGCAATGAAATTTTATGGAGGCCTTCGAAATCTCTGAACTTAAAACTGCCACGTTTTTGAGCGCAATCGGAAAATTATTTCTTATAAAAAACGCAATTTTACGATTTTTTTCGATTTTTTAAAACTTTCTTCGACCTCTAACACCTACATGCTAAATTCGATTTTGATGATTTTTTAACAGAACCTTAATTTTATGAATTAGAATATTCGTGTGAAATTTGAGAACAATCGAAAAATTATTTCTCATGAAAATCGAAATTTTACGGGTTTTTTCTTTTTTTTAACAATTCTTTCACTTATCACACCTACATGCTTTATCCTATTGTAATGATTTTTTTACAGAACCTTAATTTTATGAATTATTATATTCGTGTAAAATTTGAGCGCAATCGAATAATTATTTGTTATGAAAATAGCAATTTTACGATTTTTTTCTTTTTTTAAAATTACGATTAAGAAAAAAGAAAAGAAAAAAGTTAATTTTTTAATTTAATTTAATTTTAAAAAAATCGACTTAGTAATAATTTTTTCACAAAACAACAGAAAATCTGCTTAAGCGTTTTCCTAGTGTAAACAACGCACTTTTTTTGGTTTATTTAGATTAAGGACGCGTCAACCGTTAGGTCATAATGCACCACTCTAGCCTAAGGGGGGGGGGGCATGCTGGTCAGAACCAGCCACGGGGAAGGGGGAGGAGGGGGGGTTTCTCACGTCGCGGTCGTCATCGTCTATGTCATCGTTCGTTATGTCATTGTCATCGTCGCCGGGGGGTCGTCAAGGGAAGGGGGCAAGGTCCCCGACGACGATTGCCAGAGCTCGCCTCTAGTATCGGGGTGTAAGATACTCCGCTCTTTCTAGCTGATGTTTGCGAGGTGGACTTTTTCTCTTGAATCGCCTTTTACGATTAGCAGAGCCATGCTCTGGGCCAATTCTACCCCGGGCCCAGACTACTTACACGTAAAGCTGCATCTTCGCGGCCGCGACTCTTGCGCGGGCTTACGGCGTATGTTGCGCAATTGCGTCGTGAAGCCGCATCTAAGCGGCAGCGATACAGCGTAAGCTGCGCAGATGCGTAGCGTTGGGTTAAGATCTCATTATCAATATGACCAATGGTTGTAAATTATACTTTTTTATTCCAATTGTAAGTTTGTGATGAAAATTGATATGGTTTATATTAAATTTATAGGATAATTTTAAAATTGAAAAAAAAATCCTCGTAATATTTATAGCAAAATCGCAATACGTAGTTCGCATGAAGCCTACAAACAATTAAATAATCAATCGCAGATAATAGAAGTCCCTCAATTAAACTAATCGATATAACCTAGGACACGTTGTAAAATCAGCTTTTTTGATATCATAGGAATGAGAAAATAAACTTCCTACCCCACAAGCAATCTTCTGAAATCTGAGTTATATGATAGGTAGGTCTCATTTTTCCCTAAATCAAATTGTATTTTTTTAAATTCATATTTTTAAAACTAAGCATCTATGGTTTGTAATGTAACATAAGGTTATATACAATAGAACATATTTTAATTTTTAAAACTAAATTTTATTATGCGCTGATGTAAAAAATAATTATTATTATTTATTCAACAAATTCCAAACTTTACAAATACACATACATATATGTAACACACCATATACAGCACAGGTAAACCAAGAGCACATAAACGTGGTAGATGACATATACCACCCTATATTAGCAGAGTACAGATATTTATTAAGCAAGCTAAAAGAGCTAGTTAGCTCCATGGCAGAATGGCTTAGCTTGCTTTCTATACAATAAAACTACAATACACTAGTTTAAATCTAAAGAATGAGTATGAAAATTTGAGATAAAATAATAAAAAAAATACATTTAATTTTAGATGAATGAGATGAGAACATGTGAGAGACCAATCATGTCCAGTCAGAGCCAAGAGAATGCTAGGTTCAAAAAGCCAATTTGTAAGATAGTTGAAAAATACTCAAGAGTTGAAAGAAAAACTAAATTGATTGAAGACAGTCCAGAGTATATACATTGACAGAACTGAGAGTGTGAACCAGAGTATATTAATTATTGTGCGCAATTATTGTGAGTGAATGTCTTGAAAATGAAGCTAAGGTATTAAAAGATTTGATTTACGTAGATGCAACAATCTCAAACACTAATCACCATGTTAGGAGAGCATCGGTTATTTAAAACGTGCTTTGACTAAAGTTTTGAATTTGGGACTGATGGGGCTCTTACAGGCGCTGGTAATGTGTTCAGAGACTAACAACTCTGTAAAAGAAACCCTTTGGTAAGCAGATGTCCTTGCAAAAGGGGGGGATAGCGTTACACCCTCGTTTCTCTGGACACCCCTATAGCGCAACTGTAGTCGCTTGAATGGACATGTGGGACTAGATTGTTAACCCATTTTTATGTAAAAATACATCTATTTTTTTAAAATACAATTTCCAGAAAATGGCAGGTTACACTGTTGTCTTCTTACTGTGGCACTTCGTTCCCCCTTTGCTGGAAATGATTTACTCACTCGATTTTTTTAAACATTCCAGTTTTGGCTATATTGGCAGCAGTTGTAGGGTGGCCATGCTGGAAGGCCATATGTAATAATAGGGCGAACGAGTGTGAGATAAGCATGCGAAGTACTTGCTTCTTTGCAACCGTGCAAATTTCTATAAATAAAGCAGTGATTTTTAGCCACCCTGTTTCGGATTATAATAAAATGCATGTTCCACTTAAGGTCGCTACTTATATTTACACCTAAAAGCCTGGGGGAAAAGTTTTTATGGGAATTGTGATATCCTTCGGGGTGTACAAAAAATTCACAGGAGAATTGGCCCTACTGATTCTTAATAGTTCACACTTACTGGATTGATTTTGCATTTGTTACATTCGCACCACAATTGAATGTTGTCAAAATCCTGCTGCATTTTGAGATGAGTCATGTTTGTTATTTACAGATTTATACAGAGTGGAGTCATTCGCATACTGGGCAATTTTTGTGAAAGAGCTAATTACAGATGGTAAGTCGAGCATGTAGATAGTAAACAACAGTGGACCCAGGACTGAACCATGTGGGACCCCAGACGTAACTTTGGCAGAGCTGGATTTTGCGCCATCAAATAAGACACACTGAGTACGACCTTTTTAAAAAGGGAAAACGTATCCATGAAAGCACACAACCATCAAACTTTGTTTTTCTTGAGCTTGTCCAAAAGCCTTTTCATGTGGACACGGTCAAAAGCCCGGGCCCAATCCAAGGTTATAACATCAACTTGTTTCACTTCCCACTACCAGGGAGAACTGCCAGTCATCGATGACGTCGATTAGCATGGGTGACACATGACCTTTTTGGCAAAAAACCCATGCTGACTATCACCAATGAGATTGTTGAATGTGAAGTGATCCAGGAGAGCTGCAGACACGAGCCTTTCCATCCCCTTTGGGCAGACAGCGCTTGTTAGTGAATTGGCCTGTAATTGTCCAGGTTCAAACTTGTCACCCTTCTTGAAGATTGGGACGACGTGAGCAGTTTTCCATTCATCCGGTACAGCTTCCACATGCGGATGAGTGATTGAAAAATCCACCCAGTGATGGTGCCAGAGCGCCAGCACATTCAAAGAGAATGCGCGATGGTATCCCATCTGGGCCATGCGCTGAGTTTGGTTTTGAATTTTTTAGACTTGCTGTGACTTCGGCGGTAGTGAAGTAGAGATTATGGATCCCGATGTGTGCCTGTTTGGGTGGAATAAAATGCTAGGTTGAGCTTCTGCGTTGAACGAATTTTTTAATTTGGTGTTGAAAGCATTAGCTATTGTTTCCCGGATTTTTTAAGTTTCTGCCCATTATCAATGAAGTTAGCTGGCGCTGAACTGCCTTGCTTTGAATGTACGTATTTCCAGAGGTTTTTGCTATTACCACCAAGACCCCAGATGAATTTTTGGTGAGCGTCACGGATAAGAGTTTTGACCCGATTTCTGTAAATTTTGTATTTTTCCTTAACTTTTGGATCTTGGCTATTTTAGTAGGGCCCAAACATACGATTTCTTTTTCGAATACATTTGAGTAACTTCCTTGGTGATCCATGGCTCTCTTCGCTTGTCTTTGATGGTTGCCTTTGGTATCGCTAGCTCAGCGCATTCCAAGAATAGCGATTTCCAGTTAGACCATGCAGTATTTATGTCGCCAGTGTACATAGTTGGGGGTTTGCTCAGAAAAAAGTGTATTTAGAAAAGGGGGCCAGTTAGCCCGAGTGTAGTTATATACAGTCTTATTTACATGTTTTGGTTTTGGGGTTTATTAAGAGAGGTTCGTCCTGACGGCCAGGTGGTCACTGACACAGGGATGACTACAACCTCCTTAACCAGTTCAGGGCGGTCGCATAGAACCAAGTCGAGAGTGGCACGGGTAGAGGGGGTCACCCGAGTAGCTTCAGTGACTAGTTGACTGAGGAACAGGCAGTTAAAAGGAGGAGATAAATTCGTCAGCAGGTTTTTTCCCTGGAATTGGAGCAGAGTTCCCCATGAGATGTCCAGATTAAAGTCACCAAGAAGAACTATCGCTTTGTATTTATCTTGGATAGCTTGAGCACGTTTTAGGGAAGCCTGCATTTGCTGTTTTATATGGTCCGATGAATTTGGCGCTCTATAGGCAGAGCCAATCAAGAGTTTGTCCCCTCCCCACAGTCACCTCAATCCACAGAATTTCAGCCTCCGTCTCAAGCTCTACTAGACGAGTGGGCTCAAGCTCTGGCAGTGCCGCAATGGCAACCCCAACCGCCCCCTTTAACTAATCTGGGCCTTCCTGAAGACGTTATAATGTAGAGGTATGACTTCTGTGTCTGCAATACATCATTTAACCAAGTTTCGCAGATGCATAACACAGACGACAGCTGCTCCTCTAACCAGGGGGCGAATATCAGTCTGCTCTTTACACATCTTAAACTACGTGCGTTAAATGATAAAATGCTTAGATGTGGTAAAATATGTGCTTTAGAGGGGTCTGAACTTGAGTTTAATGAGTGAGTCGACTGAGTGAAGAAAGAGTCTGATAGGTTAGGGAGAGAGCACTTCCAGCAAGACCATTGGGAAAATTCCTTTTGCCTTACTACAGGACACTCCATCCTTCACCTTCGCACACGTGCGATGAGTAAGATTGGCACACTCTTTACACGTCCCAAAAATACCTGGTTCTTACGCCTTGTCAGACCGCAGACGAAACACAAAGATTTTATTTGGGTGCGTTGGTTGTTTTTCAGATTTAATATTTATAGGAGGATTCACGCGCTGGGGACTTTTTCAAGGCGTTATTAAGTTTATCTCTGAGTTCATTTATTGAGTAACCACGGTTTCGCAGGCCTAACCTGGAGAGTTCTACGCGTAGTTCGTCATAGGTGAGAGTGTCAACTGAGATGTGTGTGGAGACTGACGGCGCGCCACTGGAGCATGGTTGGGGTTTTGGTTTGTCCTCGGGCCAGGGTTCATCTGCACGTCCCCTGCTAGCGCGATGAGGAGTGCACCGACTCCGACACCCGACACCGGAAAACCTGGCGTACCACGTGTGACCGCCTCTTCTGCGCCTAGCTGACCGAGCTTTGGTTCTGCCCAAACATCGCGACTGTTTCGGGGGTGAGGGTTGAGGCAGGGCGGATATTGTTTGTAAGTGCATTGCAGCACAGTGTGGAAGAAGTAATTATGCATTTACATGACACTAACATACCTTCTACAGGATATCCGTGCACGAGTGCCTCTTCGAAGATGTTCTGGTTCACTTGACGCACTTTACACTGTAAAATAAAAACTCTGAATAGTAGAAATATAATTAAATAACGGAGCGACAAACTCCTCACCCCCGCACTTGCCGCCATCTTGCCTGTGTGTGTTCTTTCAAAATATTCCGGATAACGTCTTTCTATTGCCACATGCTTGTTTTATGATTGCCACAGTGTTGTAAATTGTTAGTAAAAAGGTCACACTTTACAAGACAAGCCATAGTTTGCTCGACGAAGGTGTCGGCGCCTACAGTCGGTCAGCTGGAATGTAATGTACGCCATGGAATGTAACGTGTAATGTGCAATGTAATGGAAGTAATTACTCTTAATTAATTTGACGGAGTTTTTAAAGTCTAAAAATATGAATTTATATTTTTTTTATTTTTTACTTTTTAAATGGGTTATTATTACAGTCTGTTGGTCCATGAAGCTACGGATGTTTACTTACGTTTAGGAGCGCACAACAAATCGTGTTTCGTAATAATAACAATGTAAAAAATGTAGTTTTCACACTCGTTACTCAGCGAAACTATAATTTGTTACGTCCTCGGATCAATACCCGCCACTGAAAATCCTTACTGAATATTTCCCTAAGGATTTCCTTTCATGAATATGGGCATGGTCAGACCTAGTCCCTAGAATAGATCCTGGATTTGTTATTCACTCACTATAAGAATAAGTTGTAGAAGGAGCAATTAATTTGTCCACGGGCAGATTTTATTTCACAACACCAATCATCTAGGTGCCCATAGGGCGCCGCTGACAAGTACCGGTGTGCTCGTAGGCCGACAGTTGCGGGGATATATCAAGTGATAAAAGCTACTAGAAATTTAAACTACATTTATTAAAATTGTGCCTGGACCTATAGGTCGTCAAGTGAAGGGGGAGGTGATTCCGACGACGACCGCCAGTATATTTGGATTAGGGCTAAGGACGCGTCAAACGTTATGTCTTATAATGCACTACTCTAGTCTAGGGGATATGGGGAGGAAAGGCCCATACTGGTCGGAACCAGCCACGGGTAAGGGGAGGACGGGGGGGGTTTCTCACGTCACGGTCGTCATCGTCTTTGTCATCGTTCGTTGTGTCATTGTCATCGTCGTCGGGGAGGTCTTCAATGGAAAGGGAAGGTGTCCCCGACGACGATTGCCAGAGCTCGCCTCTAGTTTCGTGGAGTAAGCTTGATTCTTCATGTATATGAAGTTTGCGAGATTGGCTTTATCTCTTGAAAATCGCCTCTAACGTCTAGCAGAGCCATGCTCTGGGCCCATCCTACCCCTGGCCCAGAACTTGCAAGTCTGACCCGGCACCTCCACCAAATGAGAGGATTTTAAACCATAGACAATCAAATAATCAATAAACGGCGACGAGAGAAACAACGGCGCTTCAACCGGTGAGGTCATATTGTGCAGTATTAAAATATAATGAAATGACTTTATGTGTTTAATGATTATATTCTTTTCTATATTTGTAATAACAAACAATTGATTGTAATTTTTGTAATAGCATAAGAAAAATTATAAGTTTTAATGGAAATAAAGAAAGAAAGAAGTCTACGTGTTGGGTTTCTAATTACTTATTTTAAAGTGACCACCGACTGACATTCGGCCGTTTAGCCATCTGTTGGTATTTTCTTTTGGTACTACCTTGTATTTTATTATAGTGTTCAAGGCTGCCTAGAGAGGGCGTCAGCTGCCGGAGTGGTTGCTAGGCATTAGTAAACAAAAGAAGGTTGTTGTGATTGGTTTTCATGTGTGTAAAAGATCATCTTGCTTAACGTTGCTTTATGTGTTTAATAAATAGTGTTACAACTTCTTCTATCATTTTATTCCCCTGGTTAAGAAGCAACATTCAGTTTTGGTCCTCCGGGCCGCGATATTTCGTAAATATCCGGTATTATTGTGTTAGTTGCTTCTACCTCCCTCGCGGAATTTGTGTGTTGTGAGCTTTTTACCTTATTCCTCGTCTTTCTCTGCTGCAATGGAACAACTCCTAGCAAGGAAACGTGTTTTAAAGTGTAATGTAACGCGACTTGAAAATGCCACCAACAACGTGCAGACTGGTGAGTTATCTGTAATCACCATTCATAAAGAACGAGTGCATCAACTTTCGACGGAAAGTGACAGCATACTTCACGCCGTCAGTGCTGCGTCGGAAGATGATGCAGTATTCGGACAGTTTGAGACTGAGATTAGCGACGTGTTTCACAGGTTGGTGACAATTAGGACTAGATTATTGGACCTAGAAACCGATGACGGCGGCGCTGCGTCGACTTTATCCACCGATGGTAGGCCTAGATCCAGTGATGTAAGGTTGCCTTAGCTACAGATGCCGTCGTTTGATGGCAACCTGCAAGCATGGTTGTCATTTAAGGATCTGTTTGAGGCTGCAGTACACAACAATTTTCATCTTTCCGGAGCTGAGAAACTACAATACCTCAAGGGGTCACTTCATGGCGAGGCCACAGCTCTACTCCAGTCAATCCCTGTGACCAATGCGAAGTATATTGAAGCATGGGAATTGCTAATTTCACGCTATCAAAACAAGCGGGAAATTATAAATTCCATGTTGAAACGCATGTTTTCTCAGCCTAGTATTCAGCATGAGTCTGCAAGCGAGCTGCGCAAGCTGCTAGATACCACATTGGAGTGCACGCGCTCCTTGAAGGTGCTGGGTGAACCTGTTGATCAATGGGGCTCAGTCCTGGTGTTCCACACTACTGAGAAGTTGGACGGCGAGTCAAGGCGGCAATGGTAGCTGTCGCTGACCACCAAGGAGCCACCAACGTTTCAGCAATTGGAAATCTTCTTAGAACATCGTGCTCGAGCTCTCGCTGCTGCTGGTAGTACCCCTTAGCTCCAGGGTCCTACAACAAGCAGCACGAAATCTAGTGGACAGAGACAGACTTCCTCACACCACAGTATGTCCCAGCAAGTTCAGCCATGCATAAAGTGTGCAGGTAACCATTTGCTGCATAAATGTCCTGACTTCATAAATGCAACTGTCTCCGACCGGCATTCGTTTGTGAAAGGTAATTCTTTATGCTTTAATTGCATGCGATCAAGTAATTCGTCAAGAGACTGTAAGTCAGCAAAATGTCACATGTCACAAACGTCATCATTCATTACTACATTTCATTAATCCGAGTCTTCCAAGTGGCCAACAGGATGTGGTTGCCTCTACTGAGCATATTGTTTCATCTCATTATTCATCGCAATCCTTTTCCTCAACGGTGCTATTATCAACTGCAATCATCAATGTGCGAGATAAACAAGGTATCGTTAGGCCATTACGAGCATTGTTGGATTCTGCGTCTGAAGCTACCTTTGTCACAGAAAACTGTGTACAGAAACTCGGCCTACGAGCACAGTCGACCCAGGTACGTGTGTCAGGGCTGGCCTCCAGCAGTGTTGGCAAGTGTCGAGGCATGGTGGAACTGAACTTCACTTCAGCACTTAACAATGGGGAGACCTTTGGTGTGAAGGCCTTGATTCTACCCAAAGTGACAGGTACTTTACCGAGAAGTCAGGTCAAGAAGGAAAGTAATTGGTCACATCTCAATGGTTTAAGTCTGGCAGACCCAACATACAATGTGCCCGGATGTGTAGATGTTCTCTTAGGAGCTGACGTGTATCCAAGGCTCCTGCGCTCTGGCCGTTGCTCCGGAAACAGTGGCTCGCCTATCGCTCTGCAAACAGCTCTCGGATGGACACTGTCGGGCCCAATTAATGCATTTGGTCCGAGGTCACCAGTAACAACACTGCATGTTCAGTATGCAGACGTGGACAATACACTGCAAAAGTTCTGGGAATTAGTGGAATTACCGACAGCAAATTTACTTACTCCAGAAGAAAAGTTATGTGAGCTTCACTTCGAAAAGTCTCACTCGAGAGATGAGTCAGGATGATTTGTAGTGAAGCTTCCATTTCGGGAAAACAGTCCAAAACTCGGTCTATCTCGTAATGAAGCAATTCTTCGGCTCACATCTCTTGAGCGACGTTTGAAACACCAACCTGATAAGAGGCGACAATATGACGAGTTTATTGCACAATACTTGTCACTGGGTCACATAGAGCCTGTTCCTACAGATCAACTAACCAAGCCCGCGACTGAGGTGTATTATATACCTCATCATCCAATCATGAAAGAGAGCAGTACCACCACAAAATTGAGGGTGGTATTTGATGCTTCGGCAAAGACTTCTTCAGGGACATCATTAAATGACAAATTCATGGTCGGAACTAAGCTTCAAGACGACATCGTGCCTATACTGATTCGATCCCGAAAACACATCATTCCTCTTGTTGCTGACATTGTCAAAATGTACCGCCAAATTCAGATTGATCAATCAGAGACCGACTATCAAAGGATCGTGTGGAGGACGAAGCCAGTTGATCCAATTCAAGAGTTCAGACTGTTGACAGGCACTTACGGTGAGAGCTGTGCACCCTTCCTTGCCATAAGGTGCCTTCAAAAATTAGCCCTGGATGAAGAACAGTCCTTTCCTAAGGCGGCTTCTGTTGTGCTAAAGGACTTTTATGTCGATGAGCTGATGTCAGGAGCTGACATCATTGCCGTAGGCTATTGAATTGCAAGGTCAACTTATCCAGCTAACGAAGAAGGGTGGCTTTGAACTCCGTAAATGGTTGTCAAGTGCACCTGCAGTACTGGAAGCAGTACCAGAACCAATGCGAGAGCTTAACGTGCCCCTGAGCATAGACGAGGACCAGTCTGTGAAAACACTGGGTCTTCATGGCACCCAGCAACTGACCAGTTTCCGTTTCGTGTGAACCAACCTCCGAGGCAGAAAGTCATCACAAAGCGCACGTTGCTCTCTGAACTTGCCAAGGTGTTCGACCCCCTAGGGTGGCTATCGCCAGTGATAATCACAGCCAAACTTCTCCTCCAATTATTGTGGCGACTTAACTTAGGATGGGATGATGCCCTTCCAGATGTCATCTGCAACGACTGGAGGAAGTATTGTCAAGAGCTGCCGTGTATAGAAGAAATTAGAATCGACAGATGCATTCTTGCACATCAACCAACAATGCTTCAACTAGTTGGTTTCTGTGACGCATCCGAAGTAGCTTATGGGGCCGCAATGTATCTACGCACTCTGTATTCCGACGGCTCTGTGCTCGTTAAGCTTGTGGCCGGAAAAACCAAGGTTGCTCCGCTACGTCAGACAACCCTTCCTCGGTTGGAATTGTGTGGAGCTGTTTTGCTAGCAAAACTGTGTGTACTTGTAGAAAATGCTCTTTGTGTAAGACCGGAGAACGTTTTCTTGTGGACAGACTCCACAATCGTGCTTGCCTGGATAGCACAGCCTTAACGCTGGCACACGTTTGTCGCTAACCGAGTGGCGGTGATACAAGAACTCGTTCCTCCTAACCAATGGCGTCATGTGATAAGCAATGACAACCCTGCAGATTGTGCTTCGCGTGGTTTGACCCCTGCTACCTTGCCTAATCAGTCATTGTGGTAAACAGGCCCTGCCTGGCTTCGAGAAACAGTGTTACCACACTCCAGTGAGAACCTCCAGACCATCAGACAATGCAAAGCGAAGAGAAGACAGTTGTGACGAGTACACACACAAGGCTCGATGTCTCACTGCTAGACAAGTGGTCTTCTCTTTTAAAACTTCAACGTGTGACAGCGTGGTGCATGCGCTTCATTTCAAATTGCAGACTTGCTCGTGACAGGTGTTTACTGCAATTCTCGTTGACAGCAGTTGAACTTAACAATGCATTGTTTCGTTGGGTGACCATCGTCCAGATGGAAGCATTTAGCACAGAGATTCTATGCCTAAAGAAAGAAAAATCGCTACCACCGAAGAGCCGACTGTTACCTCTGAACCCGTTCATCGACGAAAACAGTGTACTTAGGGTGGGCGGCCGCCTTCAAAATGCTCAGGCGAGTGAAGAACAGAAGCATCCTGCACTACTTCCGCATCATAATAGACTAACAGAGTTGATTGTGATGCATGAGCATGTAAAGCACCTCCATGCGGGTCCACAGTTGGTGCAAACAATTCTGCAGCAACGCTTTTGGGTCATGCGTGGTAGAGATCTAATTCGACTTCACATCAGGAAATGCATCAGATGTCATCGACAGCGAAATACAACTTCCAACCAACTGATGGGTCAACTCCCAGTAGCACGAGTACGTCCTGCTCGTCCCTTTCTACATTGTGGTGTGGACTATGCAGGCCCGTTCCTTCTGCGGAACATGAAAGGAAGGAGTCGAGTAACCTACAAGGGATATGTCGCCCTATTCGTATGCTTTGCTACAAAGGCTATCCATCTGGAGTTAGTGAGCGACTTGTCTACACCAGCCTTCATTGCAGCCTTAAGGCGCTTCGTGTCTCGTCGTGGGAGGCCACATGACATCTACAGTGATTGTGGTACAAACTTCGTGGGAGCTGCTCGAGAACTTCAAGAGTTCTTCAAACTCATCAGAACTTCGGACCATCAAGATGCAGTGAAACGGCAACTTGCTGATCAAGGTGCCACGTGGCATTTTAATCCCCCTGCTGCCCCTCACCAAGGAGGGCTTTGGGAAGCGGGTGTAAAGTCGATGAAATACCATCTCCGGAGAATTGTTGGCAGCACCACTCTGACCTTCGAAGAGATGTCAACCATCCTGACACAAATTGAAGCCTGCCTCAATTCCCGTCCCTTGACTGCCATTTCCAACGATCCCAATGATCTCTCTGTCTTAACACCCGGCCACTTCCTGACTGGAGACTTCCTACTAGCCGTTCCCGAACCAGACTTGACATCACTCAAGGTTAACCGGCTTTCAAGATGGCAACTGCTCCAACAGACGACTCAACACTTCTGGCGTCGTTGGTCCTCGGAGTACCTATCTCGGCTCCAACAACGACCCAAGTGGTGGGCCACGCAGGCCAACATCCATCCTGGCGCCATGGTGCTTCTCAAAGACGAAGGGCTTCCTCCGCTTCAGTGGAAACTTGGCAGAGTCTTGAGTACCCATCCCGGTTCTGACAGTCTGGTGAGGTCGGCAACATTAAAAACATTAAGTGGAGTTGTGCACAGACCTATTGTGAAACTATCCTGCTTAACTTTTGATGGAAATTAACTTTCATGTGTATTCTTAGGTTTTTGTGTAATCAGCCTTCAGCTTATTGTGTGTTTTGTTTCTTATTGAAATCTATGTTTCAAGGTGGGCGGAATGTTAGGACTCTTATAACATATTTTAAAGTGACCACTGATTGACATTCGGTCGTGTAGCCATCTGCTGGTATTTTCTTAGTGTAATTTGTTATTACAGTGTTCAAGGCTGCCTAGAGAGGGCGTCAGCTGCTGGAGTGGCGACTATGGATTGGTCGGGCAGATGAGCTTTGTTGTGGAAGTGGTTGCTGGGCATTAGTAAACAAAATAAGGTTGTTGTGTTTGATTTGGTGTGATTAGTTTGTGTGTGTAAAAGATCATCTTGCTTTACGTTACTTTAAGTGTTTAATAAATAGTGTATCAACTACTTCTATCATTTTATTCCCCTGGTTTATTAGCAACATTCAGGTGTTTAACAGTTTAACAGTTGAAAGTTAATAGTGTCATATATTGGGATAGTTTATCCAAATATCTGTGGTATTATTCAGTTAAGACATTCAAGTTGCAGCAAGAGGTGTTTATCAGTTGGAAGTAATAACTTGGACATTACCTAACGGATTGACGTCATATGGAATGTTGACCTAGTTAGTTAGCAGAAAAGGGGCGGTGAAGTAATCAAGCTGGCCCGAATAACGAGGTGTGTGTTTACTGAATAAAGCACTGACGAGTTGTTTCGTCAGTCGAATTAGTATAACAATCTTGGATTTTCGATGGAGTAATTATGCTGAGTTGAATGTTTATTTAGTGGAATTTTGTGTGATATAACGTCGCTCTCGTGGGAACGTGTCTGGAGTAAGGAGAGGCGCTGGTTGGCCGAAAGGGGTCACATGGTTTGGTCGGCGGAGGGGGGGGCGAGGGGGCAGGCTCTGCTGGAAGCGGGCAAGGTCGCCTCCGGGGCAGTCAAGTCAAGATCACACTGAAGCAAGGCCGTACTTCGCGTAACCGGTCCGTGTAGGCGTCGAAGCTGGTACTAGTGGAGTGAGAATAAGCGTGTAAGAAGAAGACACGAGGCATCCATGGTGGAAGCACTGAAATAGCAGGCAAGAGTGAAGAGTCCGACTACAGCCGACTTCGGAGGGTCCAACGTCTGCGTGGGGTCCAGTCCATTCGGGGAGGCAGTCCATCCGTTGAGCCGTCCTACCTTAGTCCTGGGGTATAAACGTAAGTCATGTATTCACATCCAAAGAGTAACTAAAGTGTGTAATTGTGGGAACCTGACACGTCAATCAGCCAGTATCATGCACAGGCCGAACCCCCGGTCAGAATAGGATTGTTGTGTTTCATCTAATACAGTGGCCCTTCTTTGAATTGAAAGCTGTAGTTATGTACTGTTCTTTACCCTGTAATCCTCTTGAATCCCTATCAACCCAAGGTCTCGGTCGATTCTATGAGCCCAGGTCCTGAGAGGAGTTACTTTCTGGTAGGGTGCGTCGCTACGTCCCTAGTAACAGCCACCCAGGCAGGAGTAACACTCACAGCCGTAAGGCACAGGTCCCTCATAGTCTGACAATATCTTAAGCTTTACGTCTCAACTTTATTGCTTTATTGGTATTCGAGACGATGAGGGGTGATAGTAAGTGTCATGCCTAGCATTCCAGTCACAGTGGGTTGAGTAGACCTATCATTTATATATGTTGAGGGCTGTGTATTTCCAATTGTTGTTGTCAAGGGAGATTGATTTGTTATGTTTTATGTTTATGTTTTGAGGTCTGAATGACAAGATCTAAAATAAATCATCACTTTAAAGAATATTGTTTCTATTTAATTGACAAGTTGTAAATAGTGTAATTTAACGTATTTCTTTATATCCTGTCGGTGAGCCGACATTAATGGTCCTCCGTTGGCTGGATCTTCAAGTCCTAGGAAGTATTCCACTCCAGTATCAAGGTATGCCTATGTGGTAGGCTATTGAGTGTAGTTTTTCAAAAATGGATAAAAAGAAGATTCCAGATAGTACTGCTGTAACAGACCGTGGTGTTCGATCTACTCGTGGGATTCCAGCAGATAAGTTTCCAGGAAATGATGACTGGACTAAAGCTGGAAAATCCATGTCACAAGTAGATGAACGAGAACACAAAAAAGATCTAGTAGATCAATTGCAAGTTGCAATAATTCTAGTTCCAGTTCTAATACTAGTACAGTTCGTCGGCGTAAGCTTCAAGTGGAGCAAGATGCCAAACAAGAAATGCTTCGTATCGAAAGAGATAGGATTGAAGCTGCTAGAGCACGACATCAGTACGAGGAAGAACTTGCACAGAAGAAACTACAATTGGAAAATGAAGTTGCACAGAAGAAAATCGATATTAAACTTGCCCGTATGCGAGAAAATC
>JAMZAV010008020.1:0-30116 GCA_024449915.1 Sweltsa coloradensis | reverse complement strand
GGGAATGAGTTTAAGAAAAACAGTGCATAATCAGCCCAGGTAATAGATGCAGTACAATGGTGGACCTAAAATGCAATTAATGCCTTAAGGAAACAGTGCATAATCAGCCGAAGTAATAGATGGCAATTAATGTCTTAAGGAAACAGTGCATAATCAGCCCAATTTAGTTAGTAATTTGGGTTTAAGGGCACACAACACTAAGGTTATTAGTGCCCCTATTCACTTTTAGAGTGATGTGTTATTTTTTAAATTCTATTATATAGCTTTGTTGATCTCAGATATTTAAAAACATTGGTTATATTCTCAGATTCATCAGATAAAATTTCTTTACAAATTAGGTTTTAGTTTAAAATCATTCCTCTCGTCCATGTGTTGAGGACATTCTACTTAAATGTGCTTAACAGTTAAAATCTCACCACACTGCTCACATAGGGGTGGATCTTCGCCTCTTAGAAGGTATCCTTGAGTGAGATGTGTGTGTCCAATGCTTAGACGGGCATTGTTATCCTAGTATTGAACAGCAAGCCAAATACTAGGACCTAGCATGTTTCAACAAAATCTTTGAATGCAATTTTGTAACTGAGGACGTAAAAACGAAGATTCTTCTTCTATCTACAAGTTATTCAATCATACAATTAGGGTTTTGATGGAAATAAAAACTACAAAATACTAAAAATAGATGCTAAATATTTACTATTAAAATCCTTTATAAGCTACCTACCTCTTATCTAATGGCAGGCTTTGTTTCATTATCTATGTATTCCTAGCTTATAATGATACAAACAAAATTTACTACTTTGGTTTGTGCAAAGCAAACATACGGAAGTTTGTTGGCCTATTGTCGTTCAAACCAAACTCGTAATGTAAGAAAAGGTCAGCAAGTTGAGTGAAGCAATTGTTCATGATAATGGAGGCCTAATATGCATGACTCATGAGCATAATTATTAGTACTTAACTTTTACATTTTCATTTCCAGAAGGAGCACCTATATTACCTTATTATACCTGATGGAAAGGGCAAAACAAACCATGGCTAACAATATGTCGTTGTTATTCGACTACTGTCATCGCAGGTGAATATTGATAATGAACAGGATCCGGAGAAGATGACAGTGAAAACACGAGCTTTAAGAGAGCACATTATACTCAGAAGACAGGCTCAGCCAACGACACCAAATGACGAACTGAAGTTCGCAGTCATGACATTGGGGACATGGTGGCGACAACCAGTAGACCTTCTTTTAAAACTGTACAAGGTAAATATCTCAATAGACCTATCTCAATTTCATTTTACATCAATTTAGACATTTTGGATGAGCGAAGCGAAAACTTCAATTTCACTGACCCCCAAAAAAATTTAGCTCGGAGTTAGTTATTAGGGTTTAAGGGCACACAACACTAAGGTTATCAGTGCCCGTATTCTCTTATATAATGACATGTTATTTTTAAATCTTATTGTACAGCTGTGTTGATTTCAGGTATTTAAAAACATTGGTTATGTTCTCAGATTCATCAGATAAAATTTCTTTTAAATTAGGTTTTAGTTTAAAATCATTCCTCTCGTCCATGTGTTGAGGACATTCTACTAAAATGTGCTTAACAGTTAAAATCTCACCACACTGCTCACAGGGTGGTGGGTCTTCACCTTTTAAAAGGTATCCTTGAGTGAGATGTGTGTGTCCAATGCGTAGACGGGTCAGAAACAACCTCTTCGCGTCGAGAAGAGCGCCTTGAAGAGATCCAAGGTGTTACATCACCTTTTATTTCGCGAAGCTTATTTTTTTGCATGATATGCATTCTTCGCACCACTTTTCTTTAATTTTAATTAATTAAATAATGCTTTAAGATCAGGCTTTACGACTAATTGGCATCAATTTGTTCTTTGTTACAAGCTTCTTTGGCACTTTGGTCGGCGAGATCATTTCCTAAAATACCAGAATGGCCTGGCACCCAACAAAAAACTATTGATTTTTGTTTTGCACCAAGTTTGGACAGTATAAGGTGTATTTTACTAACTAATGGGTGTGTAGTGTAAATTTGGCAAATAGCCTCTAGGGAACTTAAAGAATCCGTGCACACTAAGAATTTGGAGTCCTTGTTATCAAGGGCAAACAGAAGGCTTTGTAGAATTGCAAACAGTTCTGCTTTGTGTAGACGCTGTATATGGAATGGAGTTTAAAACTGAAGTTGTTGCTCTCCGTTGTAAAGGCAGAGCCAACTGTATTGTCAGTTTTGGAACCGCCCTGTAAAATATTTTTGAAATCTTTGTAGTTGTATCGGATTTCGTTGAAAAGTGTTTGATATTGTGTGTTTGATGTGGTTGCCTTTTTATATATTTGTCAGCTGTGTTATGCAACGTGGTTTATTAAGTGTCCAAGGTGGGATTCCCCCATTTGATTTGTAGAAAACAAGGGAAGTGTTATGTGTAAGGCTTGCAGTAATTCCAGGGAGCGGATGCCCACGGGTCTGAGGCCTTCATGTGAACTTCATACCGATTTTGAAATGGAGGGTCAAAACCTGCTTTATAGGCTGGGTTTTGTAGGGGAACCTTTTAATGAGGCAATATAATTAAGCATTAGGTACTTTCTTCTAGAGGACAAAGATGGTTCTGCAGACTCACATAGAAGACTGGGAATAGGGCTCGTACGAAAAGCTCCTGTGGATAGTCTTATACCGGTGTGGTGAACTGTATCCAAAGTCTTAATATAAGAAGGCCTAGCCGAATCATAAATAAAACTGGCAAATCTAACTTGGAGCTCGGTGTTTTTTTTTTGTTTTCTTTTTGTCTGTTTGTTCGCTTTCTACCGGGCAAACGGCATATCCGATCTTGATGAAAATTTGATGGGACCTTCGAAATCTCTGAACTTAGAGCTGCCCACACCACACCACATTTGAACCGACCCATGACACCACACTTGAACCGAGCCATGACGCCACATTTGAACCGACCCATGACACCACACGTGAACCGACCCATGACACCACACTTGAACCGAGCCATGACGCCACACATGAACCGAGTACAGTAAACAGTAAAGTTATCAGTCGCCCCCCCCCCCCCCGCCCCTGCTTCTCAGACGAACTGGTTCACATACACAACATTCTATGTACAGTCAAATCTCAGTTATACGACAAAGAATGCATCATGATGATTGACGAAATGGAAATATCAAAAGGACTAGAGCTAATGCCAGGCATGCTTAAATACGTTGGCAACTGCACTATAGGCAACAACAGTAAAATGACAGAAGAAGCATCTCAGTTACTTGTGGTAGTGGTGATGACAAGGGGGCTTACAGCAATCGGAAGCAGGTAATTGGGCACCACTTCTCAAGGGGCTTAGCAGTACTCAAAAAAGAAACACGACGACGATGCTTTAGCCAGTTTTGTTACAGAAGCAGTTGCTGTCATTCATGATGATTCATGATGGCTACAATGTCCGAGGCTGAGAGAAAGAAAGAGTTCGATATAGTTCATCCAGTCAACGAGGACCAGCAACGGTACATGTTTGCTGATGCTCCGCACCTATTGAAGAACTTGACACAAGCTCTGCTCACTCATCAGATACCATTCCTGAAAACACTATTAAATCGGAAAAAACTGACCGACAACAAAGTAGATGTTAAGTATCTGAAGGAGCTAGTCCCCAAAACCAAAAAAATAAAAATTGGAAATTGTACCCAAACTGATTGGTATTTGGACCCAAACCAATTTGAAAAAAATTAAGGTGTTGATGGCCGCCCAGTTATTTTTTGACACACTTCATCAACCCAGGAAACTCTTGTGAAGTTGAATTTAATGAGTAAGAAAACCTTGCTTACAGCATGGTTTTAAGGAAACTAAGAAGCTGGTTCGACACTATGAATAAACCGCGAGAAGAAGGGGGTTCATAAAGATAGGAAGAATACATGCACATGAGCATACTTTATACCCCCAGACAAGGTGTTTGGAAACAAAAATCCACTGTTGACATCTGGAATTTCAACGAAACATGAAATAATGATGCTACATTCGTCCATCCTGGACATCCTGGAAATGAAAATAACAATAATTCTGTCACTGCTAAGAAGTTGCTAAATCAATTAAAATCTTATAAATTTTTCATCATGGTTTTATTTTCTGATTGATTATTTAATATCTTTCAACAAGTATCTTTAGTTTTTCAAGAGGATTTTTTTAGAAATAAAACACATTCAAGGCGCATTCCATCAGGAATCACATCTGACGGCGTAACTGCAAACGATACTAAAGTTACATGTGAAATATTTTCCAAATATTTTAAATCAGTTTTTAAACCGCGATGTGAGAAAACAACTCTACCCCCTATTTCTCGATTGGTTTATCGGGAAACACTCCCGTGGGTGAATTGTTTTTATTAGTAGTAGTAGTAGTAGTAGTAGTTATTAGTAAGACTCCACCTGGAATGTGGGAGATCCGTGGTTCGATTCCCGGTTGGGGCGGACTTTTTTAATTTCTGAATTGTAGTAAATAAAAACTCTACCCCTCTCAAGAAAACTTCAACTCAGACTCGATTAGTGGATTCAAAATCAGGGCCCATGACGTCATAGCAAAGCTACGCAATCTTGAAACTGGCAAGTCTCCCGGTACGGATAATATCCCTGTCTCCATAATCAAGGCGTGTGCAGTAGAACTCGCGTCCCCTCTCGCTTACCTGTACAATTGCGTGTGAGGAGTGTACCCCGACCGCTGGAAGAACGCACTCGTGACACCTGTTCACAAAGGCGGCGACAAAACGCAGGCGCAGAACTACAGACCCATCTCTCTTCTCCCAGTGTTCTCTAAGGTATATATATACACCGTGTGACTAAGTGTGTCGCAAACCGACGAACACTAACAGATATCTAAACGCAGCTTCCCATACCACCCGCTCAACTTAATTCAGTGGTTAATTCTTTGTGTCCCGATCACTTAAATTAGCTGATGAGGAACATATAACAGAAGAGATGGGTAAACTAAAACACATTCTACTGTCGAATGGTTATTCCCAAAGTACTATTTCTAAATCCCTTAGTTTGAACCCGGACACTGAAAGCAAAAATGCAGAGGAAAAAGAGAAGTCGGCACCTTGGGTTCACCTACCCTATATGAAGGGGGTTACTGATAAAGTAGGAAGATTACTTAGAAAAAACAATATAAAGACGATTTTCCGTCCACATCGCAAAATAGGAGCCATGCTTAGAAGTGCTAAAGTCTATATCCCCCTTGAAAACCAGGGTGTGTATGAAGTTCCGTGCAGTACGTGTCAAAACGTGTAGTGGGCCAAACGAACGACGTATCTCGGTGGGGGTGACGAACAGTCCTCGCTGACAAAATAAAGAACTCACCTTGGTCCATGTTAGAAACGGGGCCGCGGGTCTAAACCCAATACAAACTAACTTAGAATAGTAAGAAGCTATTGAATAGAAAACGGACCACATAATTTAAACAACGGGATGGGCGTGTCAACCTACCACCACATGGCTACAGTGCTACATAAACTAGCTCAATGTCAAATTCCCCCCGTGCATCAAGACGGCTGGAAATAAAATAGCAATTTAGAAAATTGGGAAAAAAAAACTAAAAAAAAAAGAAGACATTGAGGACAACAGCCAGCGAGTTTCGGGGCCCCATGACAAAAAGCAGGGCTAGGGCTCAAACGCTTCAGGTTCGTTTCCCCCCACTGGGGGGATACAACACGCGGAGCGCGCTCAACATATGCGAGACCGACTTCATCAGTCGTACGGGACCCCGAAACGGGAAACAACGCGTGTGGTGGTGACCCGGGTTTAATGGGAATTTTTCTCTCAAAACGTGGGTAGGTGGGGAAAAATGAGATCCCTACCTTTTTATCGTGTGACAAACCAAAAAAAAATGGTGATAATTGTACTTATTATGCCCCGCAAAAATTTTAAAAACTAACAATATATTATTGGAGCCCCGGCTAAGACAACCCCGGCAGCATTTGGGCCCCCGGACGCGAGACAAACCCGGCAGCATTTGGACCCCCCGGACGCGAACAAACCCCGGCAGCATTAAAGCCCCGGAGCGAGACAAACCCCCGGGCAGCACTTGGACCCGGGGGACGCAAGAAAAAACCCTTGAGATTTGGGAGCCCCGGACGTGAGAAAACCCCCGGGCGCATTTGGGAGCCCCGGGTGAGAAAACCCGCAGCACTTGGAGCCCGGACGCGAGACAAACCCCGGCAGCACTTGGAACCCCGCCCCTATCCTGTTTTTTCCCTGGGTCCTTAAACCCACAACCCCCCAGCTGTATATGGGTTTATTTTCTGGGAAAACTCGCCCCCAAGCTAAAAGAATTTTGTTACAAAAACGGCCATTCGAATAATAGTAGGAGCCTCTTGGTGCCCCTCGTGTCAAAATACTTCCTTTTCCAAAAAATATTGACCCTAGAAAGTACTTTGATACAACTTGCAGAACTTTGTCAAATCAAACCTCACCTTTCAAATTAAACTCCACTATTCGGACCTGTACACGATCCCCCCCAAAAATTCATTTTCCCAGCTCACAACCCCATGCTTTCCCCAAAAAAAAGATTAAAACACAAGAATAAAGTTCGCGTTTGGTGGTTTCACCCGCGAAAGATTGTTTACCCTGATTTGCTTTTTCCTGATTTTTGGAAACCCTATATTCGTTTGAGTGGGATCGTTTAATAAATCAGTTTATCTTTTTTAATTTTTTTTTTCCTTTCCCTTTTTTTCTTTTCTCTATTTTTTCTTTTCTTTCCCCACCCTCTTTATATTTAATTCATTCATAAATTGCATTAATATCCTTTTTTTTCTTCCCAAATTTGTTGAGTTTCAATGCATGTTGTAATATTACTTCTTCAAATATTTTCTTAAATGTAGTTCATTGTTGTGTCTGCATCTATGTAATTAGATTTTTTTTGGTTGTCCTCCTTTGTAAATCAGGTTTATAACTGAACTCAGTGATCCGTTTTTCCCCAAATTAAACCCCCTATTTCCAATCATCCCGTCTGGAAAATCCACGACTCCGCGTTCTCATCATTAGGCCCCCCCTTTAACGTAATTTATGACAATCAGAGGCCGGTATTTACTTGCAACTAACGGACAAAGCGTTCCGATGAGAAGAAGACAGCTAACTCAACATCGCATTGATGTTCATCCCTCCTAATTAAATGCATCTAACTCAGCCCCTAGATGTTGCCTTCTTTTGTCCGTAAAAAATTGCATGGAGACAAATTTTAAGGGAGTGGAAGAAAGGCCCGGGAAGGATAGAAACGTTCAATTCCCAAAGGGATGTTTTTGCTCGGCTTTTGAAGAAACTTTCTATCGCAATGGAGACTAACCAATCCACGAACATTTTTTAAGAGTTTCGAGAAAGCGGGATTGTTTCTGTGGATATAGAAAATTCCTGTCTGTACTTCCAAAAGTTGTGATGGAGTTTTAAATTTGTTAATTAAGACTCTGTTTGGGCTCATCGTTAAAATAAATGCGGTATGCGGTAGCCAAGCCACGTCTGCACCGAAAGAAATTTCCGTTATTCCCGGAAAAGCGTATTGGGTGCCATTTTCTAGAGGGAATTAGAAGATGACTTGGTGTCTTCCCCTGTTGTAAGTGATGGTGACGAACGTGATCAAGAAAATGAAGATAACACAAGTGAAGAAGATCTTGAAGTAGATAGCGATAGCGATACAATTCAGTAGACGATCGTGTGGTCATTCGTAACGGACGTTTATTGCGAGGTGAGCTGCAATAAGCCGCTGTTTTTTCGGGTGACCGCTACGGAGAAAACCTTGAGGTAAACAATCAAGCGCATCCCGTAGATTCCTTAAAAATTCTGCATCTTAATATTCAGTGTATTAGGAACAAAAGAGCGGAATTGGAAATGATTCTTAGCGATAACAACTGTGACATTTTATGTTTTACGGAACATTGGCTATAGTTTAGTTGCTAGCCGGCCTTTGTCTGTGACACGTGTTCAGTGTTCGCTGGCTGCCACATTGCGATTACTCATTATGTGCGGGAGGCATTCGTTTTCTTGAATTTAACTTGCTTGTTTTATTTTGGGTTTTTGGGGTTCACTGAGGTTCCTTAAACAGCAAGGGCGTTTTCGAAGTGTCACCATCCACTATGAAACGTTAATTTAACTTGAAAACTGTCATAATCATGGGAATTTAGGTACCCGTTTCACACATGCAAAGTTTGGTTGGGGTAGACTTACGAACATTCCTTTAAGATGACAAAATTTGTTAAAATTCATTCCAAATCACTTTTCCGACTCCTTCAACCCGTTACTCTAAAACATGGAAATTAACCATTTTGCCGTCATAATGTGGTCTTAAATAACCAGGATAAGAAAAATCATAACAGTTCCCTATTATTTCAGAAAACATCGTGATTTGAATGTAAATAGACATTCTCTTATTATAAAAGTATATTGTATATAAAGAATAATTAAATTATTTGGGGGACGTGTTTAAGTAGGCTGAAATTTACTCCTTTACTCCAACACAAAACAGGCATGTGACTTACTCGCATGCACGGGATCAGCACCATCTTCGAGCAATAAAGCAGCATCTCCGAGCCCAAATAAATTTGAATCCTTGGACGTGCTCGAATTTCTTCACATACCTGTCTGCCAGTACTAATGTATTACTAGTTTTAGGGCGTTTGAAGAGCAAAGATTATTCGCGCCTCTAAGATATTTAAATAACCATGTAAAATACGGAAAATGAGCTTAAATATTATATGTTCCAAAGCATTGTCATCGAAAAAATTGCGAAGGTCGATATATTAGTAAACAGACAAATCATTGAAAGGTATACATGCTTAAGTTGACATATGCAGAAGAGGCAGAAAATGCCAAAGTAGTAAATCATAATCACAATCAGGAAAACGTTGCCAAGGTAGACAATGAATAGCAAGACAACATGCTGCAAGGATTTATTTATAACTGAACTGTCATAGTCTGTCGATCAGATTACTAAGGTTAAGAAATATGAGAAGTTTCTCAGAGTTTTCATAAGACAAAAGTTCTTTGTATGAAGAACCTAAATTCCGTTGGAGTCTCAAACCATCATACTAAGAGCAGTTGTAGCGACCCGACCCCCGTGTCATTTTAAATCTAGGCGCTTCACGTTGTAACACGTAGGCCAACTTGATGGCAAGCATCAGTCATACACACCCTGTTGCAAGTGCTACCCTAACTTAGGCAAACACCCGTTTGTAAAACCGAATAGTGTTGTGCGTCTTGTACTAGTATTATCATCAAGGAAAGAACCGGAAAGTGTCTTGCCGCTGATAAGTTAAACCTAAGGTAGGAATGCACAGTTATTATGTTTAATGTATTGTAATGTAACCTAAATGCATCTGTTGCTAGAACAAGCATGGCTTGGCGCCTTAACTTAAAGTACTTATTAATGATCCTGGAATCAATTGCCTCATGATGAGCAGCGTTAAAAGTACTCTTAAAAATTCTTGTTCAAAAATGCTTGGGTGTTTTGAGTACCAACTGCCTAGTCCCATGGATGTAAAGAATCTTTCAACCACAATAAACACTTAGTTAAAAAAATTCCAAAATTTTGATGTACTTTGTTAATTAGAAACCATTGCAAATTCGTTTAGAAAGCCCAGTTTAGAGGTTAAAAAATCAATGGTAAAGTCATCATTAATGCGTCTGTCTTCGGGTGTTTCCGACATTAACAAACTTGTAACTCTAAAAGCACCAAAGCTGATTCCCGATGGCGATAAACTTAAGTTTGGTGCTTCCGCGGACTCGACTGTAATGCAAAAACTATGCATAACAAAACCATCCCTCTTCAAAACAAAATCTTCATTGCTCAGACTCAAGACAAACCACAAGCCTTTCAAGTACCTGTTGATGACTAACCAAATGAATCGTAAAAATATTCGTATTCGACGGCGTACGTATCGTACGGCGATTGCGTTTTTGGTTCTCGGTCTCTCACTGACTTGCTTTGTTTTAGGCAGACATGGTATGAAACATGAAACCGTAATGAAAGTGTAGTTAAAAGTCAACCAAAAAGCTCATCCATCCACGCGCCTGGACAAACGCGTTCGCGAAGCGACCTAGTTTATTTCCCACTACAACAACTACTTTGAACACATTTCTGCCTGTTTCAACATAGTGCATGTATATATAATTATGTTGTGCAAGGAAATTATTCCAAAAGTTTATATTTGATTTATTCACAAATAATGATAGGCAGTGCTACCATGGTGGTGCAAATGGTATATTCCTATTTCCTGCTTTCTGAATGGAAGAATTCAACCGTATAAAATAAAAATATAATCAGTAGTAGGTAGCCTATTTAAAAAATTAAATGCAAATTTTATGTCCGGTATATACCAGTACTCGAAAAATTATTTGTAGGCATATTAAAACATGGTGTGCAAAGACCCCAGAAAAATCTAACGAAAGATTTAAATTTTAAATTTATAATAATGGTTCAATCACATGTAAGTGTAATATATTTTCTGTGGTTAAATAATAATAATAATAATAATAATAATAATAATAATAATAATAATATATTCATTTAGAGGCATTATTTGTAACTTCAGCAAGGTAATATATCTAAAATAGTATAATATTTAGCATTTTACGTAAGCACCGTTAATTATTTTGCAGAATCGAGAAGATTGAAGTCTTCTAAATTCGTCAAATAAGAAAAGATTCATCAAAACGAAAAGGCAAGGAGGTTGAGAAGCGAAAACCTCATCACCGCCCTGAAATTGATGAATCATTGAGAAAAGTGTTTTTTTAATTCTTTTTAAGTGCATTGACTTTATAAACAATAACAAATAATAGGTGACTTTGACAGATAGTAGAATAATTTATCTAGAACAAGGAAAATAGGGACTAACAGACGATGGATGTTTCTGTAATGGAATCATTACAGACCACCAAAGCTGGAAAAATGAGACAGCGCATCAAATGGACAGAAGATATGAACATTTTTTGTGATGCGTAGCTATTATAGGGTAACGTTATTAGAGACTGTTTTTAATAGTTATCGACAAGAGCTCCATAGAGAGTTTGTTCGTGAATATCCATTTTTAGAAGAAATAAACAGAGAATTGCTGACCAAAGAAGAATTATAGTTAAAAATATAATGTTACCAGTAAACATATTAAATAGAATAAAAACGCGAAGTGAAGAACGACTACAAGCACATCAAGATGATAACGGCAATACATCAGCAGAGGACAGCGAAGAAGAAGACCACTTCATACCAGAGCTACTAGAACTACCAGAAATACCGGTATTGCCATACCTGCAAGAACTTTCAAATCTACCAGACACACCAGAACTTCCAGACCAACCAGAACGTCCAGACCTATCAGAACGTCCAGACCAACCAGAACATCCAGATTTACCAGAACGTCCAGGCCTACCAGAACATCCACCAGAACCTACCAGAACGTCCAGGCCTACCAGAACGTCCAGAACCACTAGAAATACCAAACCAACCAAGAAGATCAAGATACCCAGAACAACTAGACGATCAAACACAAGAGGTAGATATGCATAACGCAATAGAAAATACACCTGACATGATCAATCTAAGAACATCCTAGCTTTAGCATTTACAACAGCCATGTCAGAGTTTGCGCACATACAACCAAACAGAAGACCATACATACCTAAACCCAAGCATTCAAAGGAAATGAAGACAGCGGTACACATAATGAACACACATATTTTATCAGATTACACACAAGACGAACTATCATTTGCAGACGTTCATGCGGCAATTTATTGTGCCGCTGTAGCAGTGGTTAGATATTTGGGCTTAAAGGTAAAATCTGCAACATCTTCAAAGACAAAACAGGAGAAGAAAAGTACGAAATGGGAAAGCGACTAGTTGGGAGAATCGTTGAGCTTAGGAGAGATATCGGTGGACTGGAACGATACCGAATGGGTAATCGATGCTAAAAATGTGATAAGATACTGCCAAAATATTTTTGAAAGATTCAAGGTTCATGCAAAGCATGAAACACTTAACGAATTCATTCACGAATATTTGGATACACTTAAACAAAAAGTAAGTGCTCTAGCTAAGAGATTAAAAAGATATAAAAATGTAGTATTAGAAAAGAACAAAACCGAATGTTTAAAGAAAAGAAAAACAGTTTTACCAACAACTATCTAGTACCGAAGAAATAATAGGAAATGGAACACCAACTAAGACAGAGATAGAAGAGTTTTGGACAGGAATATGGGGTAACCCGGTAGCACACAAACCAGGATGCACAATGGATTCAAGATGAAATAGCTAGGATGAGCGATATTAATGAGATGAGATTCGAAGGTATAACTATTGATGAATTAAAGTCGACAATCAGTGCTACACATAGCTGAGAAGCACCAGGTAATGATAATATTCAAAATTTTTGGTATAAGAAATTCAATACTACTCACAATCAAATTAGAAAATGTCTCAACGAGTTTTATAAATGGAGTTAAAGAAATACCCGAATTCTTTACTGAAGGAGTAACCTTTCTCAAACCAAAGGACAATGACACGAAGAACCCAAGTAAATATCGGCCAATTACATGTCTACCAACTATATATAAAATATTGACTTCATGCATAACAAATAAAGTATATAATCATTGCGAAGAACACAATATCATGGCCGAGGAACAAAAAGGATGCTGTAAGAACTCACAGGGATGTAAAGAACAACTTATTATTGACTCTACTGTAATGAATCAGGCACACAATAAGAAAAGGAATATTCACGTAAACTACATTGACTACAAGAAAGCCTTTGACTCAACACCACACACATGGCTTATTCAGATTTTACAAATATATAAAATCAATCAATAATTGTAAATTTTTGAAGACAGTAATGGAGACATGGAGAACAACACTAAAACTAAATATGAAAAACCAGCAGATAACTACAGATCCAATACAAATTAAACGTGGCATTTCCAAGGTGACTCATTAAGTGCATTATGGTTTTGTCTGTCATTAAACCCACTGTCACATATGCTTAACGAATCGACATACGGATTTAAAATTAAGGACAATAATGTGGTATGTCACACAATTTCCCACCTATTCTACATGGATGACCTAAAGTTGTATGCATCAAATTTTGCTCAACTAAACAGTCTAGTCAATACAACATTAGAATTTAGTCAAAATATCTGCATGGAGTTTGGAGTAGACAAATGTAAGACGCTACATATCGAAAAGGGTAAGGTTACACAAGCAGAAGAGTTCCCAGCTAGATGATGGAAATAGGATTGGAATAATGGACGATAACGATGTATACAAATATTTAGGATTCGCACAAGCTGCCAGAATTGAACATAAAGTTATGAAAGCAAAATTGATAGATACATACAAGAAACGACTAAAGTCTATCCTCAAGACGCAACTAAACGGTAAAAACAAGATCACAGCAATAAATACATATGCTGTACCAGTACTGACATATTCATTCGGAATCATTAAATGGACGCAGACAGACATCCACGCGTTGGAAATATTAACTCGTACTACACTTACCAAACACAGAATACATCATCCTAAATCAGCAAAAGAGAGATTGACACTTCCAAGAGAAAAAGGAGGACGGGGCCTAATTGATCTGAACAACTTATATTATAAACAAATAGAAATTTTAAGAAAATACTTTTTTACAAAGAGCAACCAATCCACACTTCATAGGCTGTAGTGCTAGCTGACAAATCATTAACTCCACTCAATCTAGCAAACGAAAATGTCAATCTACAAGGGAACTCATAACTGACGCTTCAAAAGAGTTACGTCTCTCAGAAAAGACCCTACACAAGAGACATTATGATGAACTACACAAAGGTCACGTAGATATTAAAGCATCAAATAGGTGGTTAAACAACGGGGGAACTATTTGGAGAAACAGAAGGTTTTATGATGGCTATTCAAGACAGAGTGATTGCGACGAACAATTATAAAAAATACATAATACAAGATGCGACAGTAAACGATCAATGTAGAAAATGTAGTGCAAGGGGTGAAACAATCGAACACATCATATCCGGGTGCAAGTCACTATGTCAAACAGATTACCTCTACAGACATAACCAAGTAGCTAACATTATTCATCAAAACTAGCAATCAAGTACAACCTCATTGACACACACACACCTTACTACAAATACAAACCAGAGAAAGTACTAGATAGTAAAGATTACAAATTATATTACGACCGCACAGTTATAACAGACCAAACGATACATCACAACAGACCGGATTTAATAATAATTGACAAGAAGAAACAAGAAACTACCCTTATCGACGTTGCTATCCCAATGTGCCATAACGTCGAGACCACGTGGAAGAAAAAAATTGACAAGTATAGTGAACTTGCAATTGAGATCAAGAAGATGTGGAAACAGAAAAAGGTAAATACAATCCCATTCATTATATCAGCCAACGGCATCATACCGAAGAAGCTACATGAAAGCATTAAACAACTAGATCTTCAACCCAATGTTATACATCGAGACTCAAAAGGCAGTAATACTCAACACGTGTAGAATAGTTCGTAAATTTCTAAACTAAGAATGATACTTCGAGATTTCGAGACAGCTTCCATCCTGACATGGTTTTCGTGGTTTCCCATAGTCCGAAGAGCAAATGCTAGGATGGCGACGAGAAATCGGCCACGACCGTACACAGCAGAAAGAAAACATCATCTACAAACAATAAGAATTTATAAATGACTTATTTTAGTTAAGAGTTAAGACAAAGTAATAATGTATGTAATAGGTACACATGGAAGTACTTGACGTAAGTCCGTACAACATGTTAGCTCCGGTTTTAACCGAGTTTGTATGAAATACATCCAATAATAATAATAATAATAATAATAATAATAATAATAATAATAATAATAATAATAATAATAATAATAATAATAATAATAATAATGAAATAATATGAAAGCAAAATTGATAGATACATACAAGAAACGACTAAAGTCTATCCTAAAGACGCAACTAAACGGTAAAAACAAGATCACAGCAATAAATACATATGCTGTACCAGTACTGACATATTCATTCGGAATCATTAAATGGACGCAGACAGACATCCACGCGTTGGAAATATTAACTCGTACTACACTTACAACACAGAATACTCATCCTAAATCAGCATAGAGAGATTGACACTTCCAAGAGAAAAAGGAGGACGGGGCCTAATTGATCTGAACAAATATTATAAACAAATAGACATTTTAAGAAAATACTTTTTTACAAAGAGCAACCAATCAACACTACATAGGGCTGTGGTACTTGCTGACAAATCATCCACTCCACTAAATCTAGTAAACGAAAATGTCAATCTACAAGGAAAACTCATAACTGACGCTGCAAAGGAGTTACGTACCTCTCAGAAAAGACCCTACACAAGAGACATTATGATGAACTACACAAAGATCACGTAGATATTAAAGCATCAAATAGGTGGTTAAACAACGGGGAACTATTTGGAGAAACAGAAGGTTTTATGATGGCTATTCAAGACAGAGTGATTGCGACGAACAATTATAAAAATACATAATACAAGATGCGACAGTAAACGATCAATGTAGAAAATTTAGTGCAAAGGGTGAACAATCGAACACATCATATCCGGGTGCAAGTCACTATGTCAAACAGATTACCTCTACAGACATACCAAGTAGCTAACATTTTCATCAAAAACTAGCAATCAAGTACAACCTCTTTGACACACACACACCTTACTACAAATACAAACCAGAGAAAGTACTAGATAGTAAAGATTACAAATTATATTACGACCGCACAGTTATAACAGACCAAACGATACATCACAACAGACCGGATTTAATAATAATTGACAAGAAGAAACAAGAAACTACCCTTATCGACGTTGCTATCCCAATGTGCCATAACGTCGAGACCACGTGGAAGAAAAAAATTGACAAGTATAGTGAACTTGCAATTGAGATCAAAAAGATGTGGAAACGAAAAAGGCAAATACAATCCCATTCATTATATCAGCCAACGGAATCATACCGAAGAAGATACATGAAAGCATAAAACAACTAGATCTTCAACCCCATGTATACATCGAGACTCAAAAAGGCAGTAATACTCAACACGTGTAGAATAGTTCGTAAATTTCTAAACTAAGAATGATACTTCGAGATTTCGAGACAGCTTCCATCCTGACATGGTTTTCGTGGTTTCCCATAGTCCGAAGAGCAAATGCTAAGATGGCGACGAGAAATCGGCCACGACCGTACACAGCAGAAAGAAAACATCATCTACAAACAATATTACAATTTATAAATGACTTATTTTAGTTAGAGTTAAGGGCAAAAGTAATAATGTATGTAATAGGTACACATGGAAGTACTTGCCGTAAGTCCGTACAACTGTTTAGCTCCGGTTTTAACCGAGTTTGTATGAAATACATCCAATAAAATAATAATAATAATAACTTTATTCATCTTGACTGGTACAGTGCACAAGTATAACTCTTTGAAGAGAAAGTGAATAGCCTATAGCATATGGTTAAGAGTAATAACTACAGTGTTCATTTAAAAGTAGGGGCTAGATGCGTATTATTAGTACTAGATCTAGGTGTAAATTTATCAAACATGTAGTTTTATGCAAACTTACATAGGGGAGGCCTACTTAACTTAAAAGTACAGTAGGTAACCGTTACATCAACTGAAAGAGCCACGATTGTTTTCAAAACCATTCCTTGTTTATTTCCAAAAGCGTAGGCATACGCGAACCCAAAGCTTTTGCAGTGCAGTTTTGAATTAGCTGTATTTGAATTAAAGATTGTTTACTTATTGTTTCAGGTACCGTCAACTGGGGTTATTTGGACACATGGGGTAACTTTGGACAGAGTGTACTAATATTCAAATTATAGTTAATTTTGAAATTCCCGACGTTTTTAGATTTAGTTTTATACTAGTGTGTTGGTACACCTTCAAGTGTCTAGCAAATCCTCTGCCATCTAGTGGTAGTCATTGGTACTACATTTTTGGGGCCTTTTTTTGAGTGAGCTGAAACAGCACATTTAAAGAGTGCCCCTAAATCTACTGTTTTTCACCAAGAAAAAAAAAGGTATGTACTTACTGAAAATTAATTACCAGTTGCCTGTGATACCTTGATCACAAATATAAAATTTTTATGAAAAAAGCCTAGTACTTTTTTAAAATATTTTTTTTTAAAGATAAGTGGGGTTACTTTGGACAGAAGCTTTGTTTTATCATAACCTCACAATTTTTACAAAAAACTGTTATATGAGGCACACAAATGTCTAGACTGCCACTAATTTAGTTTTATTGTATTGCAGGTGGTAATTAATTATGCCCCGAATATGTGCGGCAAGCTGGTACTAGGTCTTATCAGAACTACACTGAACCCACATTAAATGAAGCTTTGAACGCAATCAAAGAGAAAAAACTCAGTTTACGTGAGGCTGAAAAAACTTATAAGATTTCTAAAAGTCCCCTAAGTTACCGTATAAACCAAACCACAGTTTTGAAACTGCCGGGGCGACCACCAGTGTTTTCCACAGAAGAAAACGATGCACTTGTGGAGCACCTTGTTGTGGTTCCCAAATTTGGGGGATCCCCATTCAGCAAACGGGACTTGAAGTATATGGTCAAAGCATCTTTTGACAGATGTGGCAGAACTGTTCCACAATTTAAAAACAATCTGCCTGGAGAAGATTGGGCAAAAAGGGTTTTTAGAAACCAATAGCAATGATCTCCGAAGCCGCCTAAGCCAAACCATCTCGCGGAAACGAGCCAACATTAAAGGAGATGAGTTGAAGAATTTTTTGGAGAACCTTGGTACATCCCGGGAAAGATATCCCACCTGAAAAACATTCTTAATAGGGAACTGTCCTTCATTACCATATTTGAATATGTCCCTACTAATAACCTCAAATACCTACCAGAAAAGTTTTTTATGCGTCCGTTTTTATTACGCTAACTGTGAGCGGGGAAAAAATTTGAACCGGGCTTCGCGCCGAAAAACGGCCATGCACCATTGCAGGAGGGCGGACGTCATCGCGAGGTTCGCCGAGGCGGCGAGCTGACAGTTCTGCCAATCAGCTTTCCCCTCCTACCTCACGATAACGTCACAACCAAAAGAGCGCGTACTTAAGTCTTTATGCGGGAATTCAAAACCAGGAACTTTGAACATGCCCTAGAATCTACAGATTTTATTTTTATAGTTTATTTTAATTGCGATGTTTATTAAATTGGATATTACTTAAATTACTTAAACGTGTAAGATATATTTGAAACCAAGGACAGTTCCCTATTTCGACGAAACAAATTTGACTGATGACCCAGGACGAACAAAACTTATTTTTAAGCGTGGCGTAAAATACCCGGAGAGAGTTTTAAACTCAACAAAACCTCAACCTCAATCATGTTTGCAGGTACAGCTGCAGGACACCTTTTACCCCCTTTCACAGTGTATAAAGCCCAGCAAACCCTTTTGGGATAAGTGGGCTGAAAATGGGCCCAAAGGTGCCAGATACAATCGATCGTTAAGTGGATGGTTCGACGAAGTATGTTTTTTTGACTGGTTCGATAACATTGTCAAACCGTGGGCTAAAACTCTTCCCGGCAAGAAGGTTATACTCGGAGATAACCTTTCTTCGCATTTTTCGCCTCTGTTCTGAAGATTTGTGAAGAACACAATATTTCATTTGTTTGCTTGCCCCCAAACTCCACCCATCTCATGCAGCCCTAGATGTGGCTTTCTACGGTCCCCTGAAAAGATATTGGCGGCAAATACTCACTGAATGGAAATTGAAGCTGGGCATAGTGTTGCATTGTTGCCAAAACAAGTCATTCCCAGCCTTCTGTTAAAATTGACGAATGTTTTAACAGAATCAGGAAGGGGAATGCAAAGCCTTATTTCTGGGTTTAAAACTTGTGGCATCTATCTCTCAATAAAGATGAAATCCTCAGGAAATTGCCTGAGGCTTCTTTAAATTCATTGTCAAGCTCGGTGTCGGGACGTAGTTGTAGAAGTCTTGCGATCCATGCGTCACGAAAACGCAAGCATCAAAAAAATATTCGAAAAAGAAGAGTTAACGTCGCCCTGGAAAAAGTGTGTTGGCAAGTGATATTGTTGCTGTACAGAAGTCGACGAAAAAGACAACTAAAAGGGGCCCCAAAAAATGATACTGCACCAGAATCACCGGATGTTAACGACCGCCCCCGTAGTAGCCTTCCGATGCATGCTGAGGTCACATGTCCTCTAGTGCACCGTGTTCCAGTACCCCCTTGCCATCATACATAGCTGGTGATGGGTTGTTGTCCAATATAAAACCAGTAAAAATGATACCAAGTGTTATGTGGGACAAATAATCAAAGACATTGGTGGTAATACCTTCAAAACCACCTTTTTGCGGCACATTGCAGCTGATCGATTTCGTTGGGCTGACCCAGAAGATGTTGATTATGTTGAAGAGAAGGATATCTATAGAAAAAATTGGACTAACCATCAACCCAATTGAAAAATGACCGAGTGATATGTATTATGTTCAACAATAGCTTCAAAAACTTAAAATTGTATTAACGCTTCTGTGTCTTTGCTCGCTCTAACTTTCTCAATATTATCAGATTTAAAAAATTTTAAGTGCTGTTTGAAATGTTAAATATCCAAAAAAATTTTCACAATACAAAAACCCAAGAAAATACTATGTCTTCTGTGGAAATAATAAAAACAAATGTTAAAAGGATAAGGTTTGAATGTATATTTCTACTGATATTTATTTAAATTTCTTACAAATTTCATTGTTTTTTTCTTGTAATATATTCTTATGAGTAAGGCTATTAAATTGGTGTCGTCCAAAGTTACCCCAGGTAGTACCCCAATGCCATTATTTAGCAATCCATATTACTGTCTAAAGCTACCCCTAGTCCATGGGTAACATTGGACGTCTTTTTCTTTTTTTATAAATTTATCTGCTTGTCAAACTAAAATTTAAACCACAGATTTATATCCAGGATTAAACAATCAATATAATTGGAAAAAATTGTGCATATCCTATGTGTCGTTTTGAAGATACAGACAAAATGTTTTGAAACCCGGGGCGGCTCGTGGGCCCAGATTGTGGGTGCACAGATGAAAATATTATTCCCCGTAACGAGGTGGCGCGGAATAGCTGGGGTCTGGGGCGAAGCCCCCGCCGCCGGAGGCACTTTCGGCGAAGGCGAAAATTTTTTTGGGACCTGCATTATGTTTGATGGCCTGAAACGTGATTTCAGGGAGTATCCCTTGCCCTCAAAATGGTAACCAGAACGCAAATTTTTACAATGAAAACTCCTTATGAGACGCGAGTTCGATCCCCTGTCCGTGGGGTTCTGCCGGGTTTTAGACTTCGCCAAATTCCTTTTATGTTTACCGACATGCTGTTTATAGTAATATACTACAATATTCAGGTGGTCACAGATAAATTCCCTCTACCGATAAAACAAGTTTTTAAAGTAAAATAATACTATGTAAAATTGTAAAATTTATACCCAAAGATTTTCTCTCCCATCTCCACTCCGTCCCACCCGCGCCCTGCTCACCACTCAATGTTCATTGTTTTTAAAACAAATCCCTACACCTACACGCCACTGATGAACACAACACACGACAACACACAACACACGACATTACAAGAAAACACAGGTTACCGTAGTAAGCTGGCGACTGACAGACCTCCACCCCACCCCTCCCTTCGATGGCTGGCCGGCCGGCCTGCCGCAGGCGGAGGCCTCTACGCTCGTGAGAACATTTGCTGTAAAACCCACGTTGAAAAAACCAGGTAGTTTTCAAAACTAAAGCATGGCTCTTATGGGAGTATGGTAAGAATGTCTCCGCACAAGGAATGTGTTGAGATTCGAGCCGAGCTCCGAGTATGAATGGATTGCTAGCGACGGTCGGTGAAAAGCGGACTGCAGAATTACTACTGCCGAATATGCATGTTCTGGCCCAGCCATGAAAAAATATTAATTGAAAATTGAAATTGAAAAATTGGAATTGGAAATTGAGATTGGATTTGAAATTTATTTATTTTGTCGCAAATATTTGGGGGTGCGCGTGCGTATGTGCGCATATGCACGAGCCGCCCCTTGCTTGAAAACTGTCCAAAGTAACCCAGTTGACGGTACCTATGAAAGGGCTGAAGACAGCTTTAAAGCCTTTAGTTTGGTCAACAAGTTAACCTCCGCCCTAGTGAGAGCGAGGCAGGCGGCCAAACAAAAAGGCCTAGAGTAGGCCTACAAGAAACGCAAGAAGGCCGCTGATGAACAAGAACTTGCAGTAAAACCTAGGTCAACAATGTTCTTAGGGGTACAATTAGCAAGATACAAAAGACGGTCCAAAAATAACAGCTCCAACTCACCTGCTGTGCCCCCACCAGGTGCTACAATGATTACAAGTACACCCAGACGAGTAGGCCTAGTTCCTACTGATGTTACAGCTGGGGCTGCACCATGAAGAGGTTGCCACAGGAGTGCTGGTTAGTAGCCTACTAATAAACTACTACCTAATAGGCCATAGGCCAACATTATTTGAAATACTATAATTTGGAACAGGAATTTGCCTACTGGTACATAAATATTCTTTCAACGAGAACTGTTTAATAATCCCAACTTTAAGAGATTTCCATTGTTAGCAGATATCTACTACAGCAGACGTGTTATACCCTAGGAGGATTCAGTACATTACCTCTGGAGGGGCCCGGCCGGCAGTAGTAGCACGCAAGGCTTGAAGCATCCCCCACTCTCTTCCCCCTCACGCGCCGCTCACTCGCTGCCAGACTCCAGGCAAGAGAGGCTGAATTAACAACGCGCAGTATGGGGAGAAACTATTACAATCAAAGCTGGAACAGTTTCTAATTGAACTACGACAAAATCTCTAGTCAGTACAAATAACTAGTTTGTCTAATTGCACTGTAAAAAAAAATCCATTCCATTTGCAATGATACCGAAGGCTCACCGGTTCTAAATGTTGGCGCGGGTGTACGAAATCATTACCTTAACATCATTACCGTAGTTTTTAACTGTTACAAAGTAAATAATTTATATTCTACAGAAATACAAAGTGTTAACGTTCAGGCCTGCTTTTTTTCGCGCTTTAATTTTAAAATGACATGGGAAGTAATAACTATATAACAACAATTTCCAACATCTAGGGTGTTGAATGTAGTTTTCGACTTATGTATGGGATCATTCCATTTAGATTCACCAGATTTAAAAAAAAGTTGTTGCATCATGATTTTTAATTTTTTTCAAATTTTTGCATGTTGATACCTATCTGTATTAAGATTTCAAATCCACAGTTTCTAGATTTTTTGGATGAACCGTTCCCATATTTTAGGCATTTGAGAGTCGCCCCGCGTAGTGTTATTTTCTTTCGTAGCTAGTAGCGGTAAATGAAATAGGTTGAGAAGACCGTTTGAGATATCAAAATGAAGTAAGACAATATTTCTTACTAAAATGACATCTTTCATTAACATCACTTCAATTTTGAACAACTTTAATTTTTCTTGCATTACGAGGCAGCCAAATATTGACAACGCTTTTGGCTACTTTCAATAAATAGTTTAATATGGAAGGGGTGACAACAACAAATAATTTTTTGTGAGTAAAAACTATGAGTACATACCTTTAAGGTTGTAGAAAAAAAATGTGCTGTTTTAACCCTTATGCCTGAAAAAAATTCTGAAAATGGAGCAAAATAAAAAAGTACCCCTTTGAGGGTAGTTTTTCGACAAAAGGGTTAGGTCCTAAAAAAATTTCAAAATAGCCATAAGTTGCTTGATCATATGAATTTTAATATATCAAAAATTTGTCATGTTGTTTTGCTTGGTTTTTAAGTTACAGATTTTACAAACCGTTAAAAAATTGACTATTCGGAAGGTCTAGATCTTCATCCTTTGTTAGCTTTGACTATGTTTAATTTCTTACTGAGCCACTAAAAGATAGGGTGAAGGGGGAATCACTAGGGGAGGGGCTTAACCAAGTTTGAACTTGTTGTGAGGGAATTAACTATGATTGGGCAGAATCGTGTTTGGGGAGGGGTTGGGGGCAGGGAATAACCTGGACAGGATAAAACACAGCCAAGATACAAAACAGTTACAAAGAGATGTTAGGTTCATTTGTTTGTGATTTAGAAAATGAAACCTGCATGCTACGTGAGTGCACAAACTGCCCTGGACATGCAGAGCTTGAAGCACAATTAGCTGCCGTAAAGATGATGATGATAATTGGGACGAAAAATATACAATACAAGCAATGGGTCACCACCGATCGTTGTGACTTAGTGACGATAACAGACATTACAGTGACTTTGTGAGTAAGTTAATAGATAAACTAACTGATCTGAAGAAGCAATCATTTTGTTTGCCACTAAACAGGCAGAATATATGAGAACGAAGAAAGAAACTGTAAATCCAGCTGAATGCATAATAAGTGGAGATTTCTCTGAAAATTTTACTTTTGTGATGCAGGAAGAGATACAGAGTTTTCACTTGGTGAACAATCAAGCTACACTTCACCCATTTGTGATCTACTACATAGGTTGATGAGGCAAAAAATGAGCTAACTTCGAGAAGTGTGTGCATTATCAGTGACCACTTGCAGCATAGTACTACTGCAGTGTATGCATTTTTATTTTTTTCAGAAAGTAGTTCTAGAATTTTTGAAATCTTTTGCTCCCGACGTAAAAAAAGTATTTACTTTAGTGTCGGTGCTGCAAGTCAGTATAAAAACAAACAAAAAATCACCAACTTGTGCCATCACTTTGAGGATTTTAATATTATGCTGAATGGCATTTTTGCCACATCGCATGGCAAAGGTCCATGCGATGGGATTGGTGGAACAGTTAAACGTCTAGTTACGAAAACAAGCCTACAAAGAGCATTGGATAATCATATCAAGACTCCTAAAGAGATGTTCAAATTTTGTGATGAAAATGTCAAAGGGATTAAGTTTTTTACTACGTAGCCTAACTTCAGAAACTATCATAAAAGAAAAAACCATCTAGCTCAGCGTTATGACAATGCAGTTGGGGTGCCAAACACAAGATCTTACCATTGTTTCAACCAATTGATTTGAACTCAATGCAAGTATTCAAAACATAAAGCTCCTGGGATTATTTTGCCTGTGTCTATGATCACAAGTGGTGGTTAGAAACAGTTGCTGAATCTTCGGTGGAAAATATGGACTTCAAAATTGACTTTTTTCACCCATCAGAACCTAGTAGGCCAACTTTTTTCAAAATGTCAGATAAAGATTCAGTATGGTGAAAGTGAAACACGATAACATTCTGCGCATTAGGCCTATATCACCTTTGGAGTTGTCGACGGCAACGAAACGATCTCATAATACTGTACGGATAGTAATGCTCTTTGCATGGAGATAAATAACATGCTATCAAAAACACCAAACTTACGGTAATGAAACCTTTCAAAAAGATTAATGAAAAAAAAAACAATACACAAATCAATCCCCACTCGGTGATTGATTTGATAACGATTATTATTAGTTTTACTTTTATTGTGTTTAAAAAACGTAAGGCGATTTGGATCGATACAGACAAAATTCGAAGCTTGGTCTCTACGAAAAATTAAAAAACATGTGATCGAAACTAATTACACCAATACAAGGTTTTCTAGCTCTCTAGCGGGGGTTAGTTTAAGGAAGAATTAAATGATTAGCAATGCATTAGATAAAATTCCTATTGGATGAAATCTCATGTTTTGTTTTACATGTCATGCAATAAGATGTAAAAAAATCATTTTTACTATTTTACTATTTTAACTATTTTTATTGTTGTAAAAACAAGCAATTGAGAGTAGGCCTAAAATGGCAATTCAGCCCATGCATGTTATTCCCAATTACACTTTGAATAGCCTATGTAGAAAGTAATTTAAAGATTTTAAAATATGAAAACATTGTTGTCCGATATTGGATGCTGTAGTAATTAGATTCCACGTGCCATCTTTGCGTGAGAAAAAACAACAACTGAAACTTTTCTTTTTTCATAGTTTGCGAATGTACTTGATCAGCTATAGATGCCTCATTGAGTGTACTGCTATCTCACTTTGAACATGAATACTAACTGAACCAGCTTTACCCTGGTATGAACCTATTAGAAGCGCGGATATTTGACCACGCGTATTGTTTTCCATCCGGATGATCAGAGACAGATTGTCGCCATCTTTGCAATTACAATAGTGTGGCTCGTTGGTTTGTTGTAAGCGTATCTGCTTCCCATGCAGAAGGTCCAGGTTCGATTCCCGTCAAAGTCAGAAGTTTTTTAACTTCTGATTTGGACTTAAAGTCCATCAGTTCTTGTCTTAGAAGTTTGTAAACGGTGACTTTGGAGCCCCTCCTAGCAACGAAGCACATAATAAATTCAGAGTTGTTCTGAATCGGCCTTGTTGATCTGGCGTGGAAACCGCAGGTTTTTCCCCACTGTCCATACCACTGATTGCTATATTTCTTATTTACAAATATGATCTTTGGTTGATGGTTATCGCTCACTCGTCGATTGCGTCGGGGTCTACAGGGTTGGCTTGGTCACTTTGGTTTCCTGTCCCCAACTGAAAATCATTTATATGACTGAGTGGGTAGACTCTAAATACCATTTTTTTATTTATTTATTCACCATCGTTTCCCGCGCACCAATGGCATTAATGGGAAATTCGCATATTAAAATTAAACAGACAACGCAAGGGAAATCGCCCCAAAAGATTTCATAAAAAACTTCTTCCCCGAAACATTGTGAAAGACTTTAAATCTAAACAGATCTACAACGCAGCGTAGCAACAAAACCTTTCAGTCTCGACAGAACATTCATTATCTTAAAGGTAACCGACATCTAGCTGACACATTCAGCATTCCACAAAGACGAGACGAGACAAACGTTCCTTAAGCAGAAGGCAAATCCTCGAACACAAAATTAAAAACCCCCCGCCACAACTGCAACAAAAATTAAAAAAATCATAAAAGAATGAGTCCAAACTACGTTAGTTCAATTAACGCATGGACTTCGGCTACTCAAAGAGTTACTTAATTTTCAGTTTTGACAGTAGGATATTGTGAAGGTCACGAGGTGTTGTCTGTTTCAAACCTTTGATTTCAAGAATATTTGCATACTGAATATAATTTCATTTTGTAATCAATTTTGTTCTACTTTTTTAAACTATTTGCATAAAAATAACTCCAGTTCAAATAAACGTCAATATTAAGAGTAATAAACACTTAACACGAAGGAGGGCAGCACTACTTAAAAAGGGCAAGGAAATCGCCACCGCTCGTAATGTTTGGACCAAGGTGGTCGTTTTGACCGTCCTCGGCCACAACAATCGAAGAATATTCATCAACTGCGAGCGCGCATGGTCCGGCTAGAAGAATATGTGCCCCCTGTCCAACCATCCCAAGACGTCTAAAGATCCCCAAGTTGACACATGTGAAAAATATTAGTACAGTAGGCCTATATTATCATGGAAGTTGACCACGTAATTAAACTTGAAATTTTGTTCAATAATTGAACACGATTTTCGAATCTTGCAGTCTTTAAGTACTACCCTACAACCGACACACCACACGTCCACTTCACAATCATGGATAGACTTAACGATGACTTAAAAACTGAGAGAGTGTTTAAACCCAAAAGGCCAGCCCCCTGTAACCCCGGAATATCCGCACACATCCTTATAAACTTGAAATATCAGTATACGTGAATGAATGAAGAATGAAAGAATGAAAGAAGAAAAACTTCTACACATCATGGAAAAGGGAGACATGCAGCAATGGCTAACGAGAAAAGGGTACACAATGACGACAGGGTATAAAGTGAGTCAATGGAAGTAATTAACCGAGAAAAGCCAAAGTTCGATAAGTATCTCATCGATGAAATCGCAGCAAAACAACTCATCTTTCAAGATGCTGGAGGCCCCCACGTCTTGTGGAAGAGGGATTGATCGACTGGGTCCTGAAGATTGGGGAAAGTGCGATCACACACGTAGTTGAAGTTGTGGAAGAGAATATCTGGGAACTCGACTCAATGATCGATGCAACTGTGGACCGATTGGTTATCAACATCGGTAATGATTCGTCAGATTCCACGAAGACGAACAAAATGTTTCACCTGAACGATTATGACGTCCTCGTCGTTTGCTCTCGACATGGTCAACCTACATGAAAAATAGTTAGAATAGTATTTACTACGTACCATAGACATTGGTGAGCATATCTAAAAAATTGCTTGATGTTGCGAGTACCACGGACGTTGGTGGGCATATGTAAATATTGTTTGATGTGCGACGTACCACGGACATTGGTGGGCATATGTTAATATTGATGTTACTACAGGTAGGATTATACATTACAACTGATAGCGATATAATGCATAGTGCTTGAAAGCTGCATTCTTTAGCATCATCCACTCACTCAGTGTTTCTCTGCCAATCGCCTACGGTAGTTTAGCATTAAATATGGAAGGTACAAGTTACCCAGTATTCAGATTGGCCCTATATACCTATGCAAAATAGATGGAAATAAATTAAAAAATTAAATCATCCATCTCAGCCGGGTATCGAACTTAGGTCTGTCGAATTGGTCTTGAAGTACATGTACCTGATTCAGTGTTTACTGTTTTGTTGATTGAGTAGATACAGATTCTTTTATGTGTACCGGTAACAGAGAATAGCTGTCCGCAGTGGATCATAAGGTTTGCGTGCAGGTCCAAAGTTCGATCCTTGCTCACGGCCTGGGGTTGCAAGTGATTCGGTGAACGGGGATTTACTGGCCTCTCTTGAATCCGCTCAGGACGTACAGACAGCAGCCAAAGCCACTATTATCTGTGGAGACTTTAATATTCAAGTGGATTGGCAGCACTAACCCCATCCTTTTCTTAATTCAATATCAAATCACTATGTCACTGCATTTTTTAACCACCTTTTACAGCAGTTGGTTCCCAAAGCGACTCGGAACACCAACCAACAGTTCATTGCTGGACTTGTTCCTGTGCAACGACCCATCAATAATAAAGTCGATAACAGTAATTCCGGGTATAAGTGACCACTTAGCGATCAGCGCCACCCTCCAAATAGCAATGCCGAAAACTAAGAATCTGAACGTCGAGGTGTTGAACTACAAACATGAACAACTACAAGTGGAAGAAGGACAAGAAAGTCGAGAAGTGGGAATCGTACAGCAAGATGCGTAACATAGTGAAAATTGAATTGAGAAAAGCACACGATGAGCATATGTGGAAGCTAGGCGACGGCAGTCCGAAAAAACTCTGGGGGTATGTACAAAGCAAAAGTGGCAGCTCCGCATCCCACCACTTCTCAATAAATGGTGATAACATTAGCAATCCACAAATCATCTCCGAGGCTTTCCAGACGAGATTTTAAAAAAAACTTTTCTCCTGCTACTTCAACCAACAATCTCTGCCCCCAATATTTTCCAAAGCATTCAAAAACCTCCCTCTTCACTAACTCGCCCCGATTCTCACAAAATTTGTCTTGAGGAAGACCTTCGTCACGAACCCGGAGCTAGAGGCTCCTCCCGAGGACTCCGACACCGCCAGCGACAGCCGGGGCCTGATTGGCATGGATTTCGGCCTGGATTCAGGGCCTCTTGTCAGGCCACTACACTACTCTTGTACTAGAGGACCACGAATGAATATGCAAATGACAGAGTAGCTGAGAAAACTACGTGGATTAGTGGTTTTAGTTGCTACAAAACTAGATGCAACAAAACACATAATAACGTGAAATGCATGTCCAACCAAGCGTCCAATATCTCATCAAGCCGCGATGAAGTCAGCTGCGGCTGACAATGTAATAATAAATCAACCATGTGGAAGCAACCTTGAAAACACGACGTTATAGAAATCGCGGCTTCTTCTCCGTCACTTGATATCAATAAATCCCAACAATTTGAGTTGAATTTGGATTCTGACAATAGTAGTATAGCACTTGAAGATGAAAGTCTAAGTACCGGTACCAAAAGGATGGAAAGTCTTTTTGGGGTGTACCACATGCAATGTTATTAATTGAATTGTATAAGGAAAAAAGGCCCAATGTTGGAAAAACAAAAACATTTAAGTTAAAAACACAGAAGAAACTATGGAAGTTTATACCTAGCAAACTTGCTGGTGAAGGTTACAGTTTTACGCCACTCCAGGTTAAAAACAGCTGTAAGATGCTTCACTGCAGCGGGAACAAAGCAAAGTGCTTGAAAACCAGCACCCGCCACCATAGTCTGACCAATGGTCCAACCCAGCAATGACGAGGAATCTAATGAAATTGAAGTAGATGGAAACCCAGCAATGCTACCTACTTTGTGTAAAAATTGTTAACCAGACAAGAAAAGACATTGTAACTTCAAATTTGACTTACAGTGCTTACCACTGGAAACATGCATTAGGATTCCACAATTTTTTGTTCTATAATTTTGTTGTTAAATAATTCCGCATCTGGGGTGTGTGTAACAATAACAATACAATAACTTTATTCACTTGACTCGTACATTGCACAAGTATAACTCTTTTAAAAAGTGATAGCCAGCCTATGGAGAGTATACATAATGTTACAATTTTATAAAAATAACATTAAAATATACATTCAAATTTCATATATCTTTTCCTTCTATTCTATACATAATACTTATTTTTTATTGAATTGTTTATTTTTTTAATTTTATTCATGAAAATACATAGTAGTTTCAGGAGTGTTAAAAAAGTTGAGTGTAAGCTATGGGGGTATTTTAATTCGGGCACAAGATTAAGTTAACGTCGCTGGATGAAGTATTCATTGATGGTGTTGTACGTAGTAGGCGCGTATCTCTGTTGGTTGTACACGAATCATTATAAAAGTAGTGCCAAAAACACTCTGGAAAGATTGCGCTTTCCGAGTCGAGTCCCCCTTTGGTTTCACTTCACTGGCTAGAAGAAAAGGCTAAAGTAAAAGCAAACAGTAATGCTGAATTTGTTATTCACATGTGACTTGCAAAGTGTATTATATACCGTGCTTGAAATTCAGTTTTCTACAGCTGTAGAGGTGAGTTCTAACATGACAGTGTACGACCAA
>JAMZAV010008019.1:0-23781 GCA_024449915.1 Sweltsa coloradensis | reverse complement strand
CATTACAGGTGGTAGTGATGCTCAGTTACAAGTGTAGGATGCCAGTTACAGGGTGGATGCCTTACGGGTGGATGCACAGTTACGGGGTAGGATGCTCAGCTACTGGGTAGGATGCACAGTTACAGGTGTAGGATGCTCAGTTACAGGTGTAGGATGCTCAGTTACAGGCGTAGGATGCTCAGTTACAGGTGTAGGATGCTGAGTTACAGGTGTAGGATGCTCACTTACCGGTGTAGGATGCTCAGTCACAGGTGTAGGATGCTTAACTCACAGGTGTAGGATGCTTTTCTGTTACAGGTGTAGGATGCTCAGTTACAGGTGTAGGATGCTCAGTTACAGGGGTAGGATGCACAGTTACAGGGGAAGGATGCACAGTTACAGGGGTAGGATGCACAGTTACAGGGGTAGGATGCACAGTAACAGGGGTAGGATGCTCAGCTACTGGGTAGGATGCACAGTTACAGGTGTAGGATGCACAGTTACAGGTGTAGGATGCTCAGTTACAGGTGTAGGATGCTCACTTTCAGGTGTAGGATGCTTTCTTGCAGGTGTAGGATGCTCAGTTACAGGTGTAGGATGCTCACTTACAGGTGTAGGATGCTCATCACAGGTGTAGGATGCTCAGTTACAGGTGTAGGATGCTCACTCACAGGTGTAGGATGCTCAGTTACAGGTGTAGGATGCTTAACTCACAGGTGTAGGATGCTCAGTTACAGGTGTAGGATGCTCACTTGCAGGTGTAGGATGCTCAGTTACAGGTGTAGGATGCTCACTTACAGGTGTAGGATGCTTACTTTCAGGTGTAGATAGGGCGTACAGATTCATTATCAATTATATTTAGTTGTACCTGCAGGACAAGGAACGCGCCAAACATCAAATTCATCAACTTAAATTATTTACTAGCCAAAGAGAATATTCAGGGAGGGATATATTATTTTAATGAAATAATTACTATTGATATCATAAATTGGAGGGTATGAAAGTTTTTTCTGTAAGTACACGATGCAAGTTTTACAATTTGTATTTGCAGTCGGAGGTCATATTCATTTATTATTGTGAAATGTGACACGCGCATATACGAACAACAATTAGTACTAAAAGCTGTATAGTGAAGCAATATGCATAGTGAAGGCTATCCCTGATGCGCCGCAATATTTCTGCGGATAACGTTTATGGCGTCTCGACTACACGGAAAATTTAAATGCATACTTCCACATGGCGTGTGATAGCGTCACAAACCAGAATCACCCAGCTATTATGCCAGTCGCCGACCACGAGACCATCCGAAACAAATTGCTACATAGATACAGATCGGACGATATACACCGAACAGATACGTAATAAACTACAATAAAAAGAGAACTTAGGTAAAATACGAATGACTTTTATAATCATATCATAAAGTGAGTTTTCCATTTCAATAAATTTCCCGCTTATGTAATAGAACTGTAGGGAAAATGAAGAACACTTGTTTTATTCAAAGTACACTTTATTATATTGCTAGATTGTATGATACAGAACAACTTCTCATACGAAGTCCCAAACCAATCTGTCGGCGGCCTCTACAGGAAGTTTATATGTCACGTAGGACCCGAAATGACAGTCTCGAATAATTATCGAGTACACACTACCGAAATCTAATTATCACAAGTGTCTATCTTGAAAGTGACTTCTAGCTATTACATAATTATGAAATGATAGCAACAATATAAAAATATATCTAGTCTGTCAACCTGACGGCCATCTTAAAAAATATTTGCGCTACAAATCGCTCCCATATACTTAACATGCAAACTGCCCTTTACAAGATGGCTTCAAATTGTCACGGAAGTGGACCAATGACTGGGGATCTAGCCTAGTATAGATGTTTAATTTCAATGGGTTACAGTATAGCATGCGAATGCGATGTTCACAGTATTTGAAGGTCAGTGCATCACACTCGCACTCTATTAGAAAATAAATGCTGGTAAAGAGAAAATGTGTTACTTTGTAAAACCCTGCACAGCATAATGGTGTGCTTCAGAAACTTCTTCACTGTTTCTTAGACTTGTAGAGGGATGATCTTCTATCTCGTAGATTTGCATACATGAAAAATTCATATCATTTTAAACAAAACATTTACACAACGGGGACGTATGCACAAACATCTTGTTCATTGTAGATTAACTTCTACTTGCAACTTTTACTAATTTGAAATATTAAATTTGGGTTAGTGTTTTTTAAAATGTGTTTTTTAAATGAAGACTAATAATTACCCATCATCCTTATAGTTTATTAAAAAATGAAACTATATAACAGGTAGTAACGTTGTTAATAAAAAATCATTGGACTTTCCACTGTTATTAATATTTTTAGTTCAAATGTGATATTCGAATCCTTTACAGACTCTTTATCAAATTAACAATTAAAAAACCACAGCAGACAAGACAATGTTGTTTCTCGATTTGGTTCATCGGGAAACACTCCCGTAGGTGTAATTGTTATTATTTACTTCAATTCAGAAATTAAAAAAGTCCGCCCCAACCGGGAATCGACCCACGGATCTCCCGCATTCCAAACAGGTGTCTTAACCACTAGACCATCAGGATAAGTACATTATGAACTCTTAATTGTAGTTGCATTATACATCTGAATGGATGGAACAGTACTGCAACGAAAAACTGTTACCTTTGAACTGACCACCAACTATCCATTCAGATGTATAATGCAACTACAATAATTGAGAGGTTAAAATGTACCCGTCCTGATGGTTTAGTAGTTAAGACGCCTGTTTGGAATGCGGGAGATCCGTGGTTCGATTCCCGGTTGGGGCGGATTTTTTTAATTTCTTAATTGTAGTAAATAATAAGACAATGTTGGTTGGTTGGTGAAATGTTTTTTGTCTTGTTTGTTGTGGTTTTTTAATTGTTAGTTTGATAAAGACTCCTGTAAAGGAGTCGAAATATCACATTTTAAATAAAAATATTAATAACAGTGAAAAGACCAATGGTTTATATTTTAACAATTTAATACTTTTCTAGCTATTGAACCGAATGCAAATTTCATCTTTTTGCTGTTTTGATGTTTACGCGGTCACAAAACATTAAATTAATTCCAACAAAAGATTTCAGATCCAATATCATAATATAGTTTTTAGAAGCCCAGTGGTTTAGACGTCTGCTTGTTAAGTGAGTGTCCTGTGTTCAGTCCCCGGTGGGGTGTGATTACCCTGGATTGTGCTTGATAGAACAAGTTGCGTGGGAGTTGACAGTTAATCAGATTTGAGTAACGCTTCACAGTAGGGAGTGAAGATAAATATTATAGAATACGTTGAATGTTATAAAATTAAAACAATGTTTATTGTTATTTGTTTCATTTAAACGATCGCACACGGAAGGAAGCGAGGTGAACTCCATACATTTCCGCCAATGTAACTACGTAATGCATACTTAATGCATGAACTTAGTACATCCGTCCGTTTCATCAATGGATTCCAAGCAAGAAATTATTGAACTTTTTTATAAAATCATATAAATGGGTCAGTATCTCGTTAATGAGGAAACTCGTTAAATGAATTTTTATATATTCATATATTGAGAATTTTTTTTTGCGACATTAACTGACGTTTAGTACCACTATTTTATTTATTTATTTTTATTTATTTCTTTATTTAACGTCTATCCTATTCAGTTAAAAACTGATTTACAACGGAGGACTAAAAATGTTATGTTAGATTTGAATTCAAGAAAAGGAAATCTAAAACACCCAAATGCTTTCAGTTAGAAGGTATAAAAGACTGAAAGCAGATCCCGTAAAGTGTAGTTGTGATCAAATCTGCTTGAGCGCACACATCGCTAAAATGAAGAGGATTCAATCATGGGTGTTGGTAGCATTGCTGATGGTCTTCATTCAGGTAAATCCACTATATTTATTTACATTATTATTGAAAGTCGTTAAGTTAAGAATAGTTTGTGTAATGATTTGAGTGTTTTATTTACACATAGTGATAGACTAAAATACCACATCAAATTTAGAAAGAGTCGTCACTAAGAGAATGAAAATTTATGAGCGCGAAGGACAAGGTTTATGGGAAGGGGGGGGGTTCCGGACTGTGGGTTTAATCAATCAAGGTAAACGACAGCCTTTTCTGTAAATCGTCTATATTTTGTTTTGTAATTTGGGCAAGCGGTTCGGTCAAAATATGCTGATTACCAAGAAGGGGTGTGATTTTGGAAAGCATATCTTTGCGTGTTTCAGTGTATATTTGTGCACAGTTTCAAGACACGATGTCATAAAGGACCATTTTAGATTGGTATGATGCTCTAGAATCTATGTGGAACAAAAAAGAAGCAAGTTCAAGCCGATTTAAGAAATTTCCCAAAACGCCAATTTTTGCAAATTTCATGATCAAAAAAGTTTTTAAAAATCGTATAAAATCACAGTTACAAGGTATAGTTTTTTAAACTGTCATATGAGTGTAGTTTTAAGCCATAGATTGTGTTGTAAAAATATTTTTAATAAAGCTCATCTGTCTTGTCTGAAGCCGTCTTACCAACAAGAACAAGATGAGGAGGATGCCAATGAGGGGTGTCCAGCCATCAGCTTGAAGTCTCTAAGTATAGTGTGCTCTCTCAGCGGTTCCAAGGTTCCTTGTAGCAAGGTTCTCACGGGAATGAAGGCCCGCACTGTCTGGAAAAAGGACTTTATGGCAAAGGGCAGAAACGCAACGGAAGTCGTATGCGATAGATCTGGAATGTGGAAGTCATCTGCCGGTATAGGTAGGGTTACTTTCACTGGACTTGGAAGCTAGCATGAACGTTTTTATTTAGCAAACTTTAAGGAAATTAAATCACAGGTGTATAGATCCCCCCCCCCCCCTTTGTACACAACAAGCAACGTAAGAGAAAGTAACCGGAGGTAGGTCTTTTTAATATATTGCTACTCGATTCTTCTTTTGACAACCACTAAAAAACTTAATTGGATGAGCGAAGCGAAGACTTCAATTTCACCGACCTCCCAAAAAATTTAGCTCGGGTGTTTTTTTTTTTTTTTTCCTGTCTGTTTGTTCGCTCTCTACCGGGCAAACGGCATATGCGATCTTGATGAAAATTGGAGGGGACCTTCGAAATCTCTGAACTTAGACTTGCCACGTTTTTGGGTACAATCGAAGAAATATTTCTCGTGAATATCGTACTTTTACGATTTTTTTCGATTTTTAGTGCGATATTTTCGTGACATTTGGGCCGATTGTGACCAAACGGGTGGGGCTACAACGTTCATATTTTACATGGACATTAAGTTAATGGTGATGTATTGCTTTATGAAAGAAAAAGTTGAACAAGTTAGCCAGAATCTATAGAAATAAAGCTTTTAATATAAGATTTTTATTTTTTGTGCGATATTTTCGCGCCATTTGGGCCAATTCTGACCAAACGGGTGGGGCTACAACGTTCATATTTCACATGGACATTAAAGTTATGGTGATGTAGTACCTTTTGAAAGAAAAAGTTGAAAAAGTTAGCTAGAATCCATAGAAGTAAAGCTTTTAATATAAGTTTTTTACGGTAAATAATATCGATTGACAGGTAACAATAGAACCTTGACAACAATCACCTACAATGCGTAGGCAGCAAAACAAAGCACTTGCAAAGTAAAGATATCCCACGCAAACTAAAAACTTTAAAAAGCTCATCCATCAACGCGGCGGGACTTGAGCGTTTTCCTAGTAGATGATTAACGGAATTAATAGAAAATACCTTAAAACCTTATTTTCTTTCCCTCTTTTTTTTTTACCTGGTTTATAATATTTGGTCCATCAATTAATAATTGGATGAGCGAAGCGAAGATTTCAATTACGCCGACTCCCTAAAAAATTTAGCTCGGATTGTTTTCGATTTTTAGTGCGATATTTTCGTGACATTTGGGCCGATTCTGACCAAACGGGTGGAGCTACAACGTTCATATTTCACATTGACATTAAGGTAATGGTGATGTATTGCTTTTTGAAAGAAAAAGTTAAAAAAAAGTTAGTCAGAATCCATAGAATAAAGGTTGTAATATGAGTTTTTTTAGGTTTATAATAACAATTTACAAGTAACAATAGAAACTTGACAACAATCACCAACAATGCGTTCCAAACTAAAAAAGTTACAAAAAAGCTCAACCATGAACGCGTCGGGACTTGAGCGTTTTCCTAGTTCATTTAATATTCATTTCGAATTTGTTAGGTACCATAATTGTTGTCTTATTATACATTGTTGTAATAGTACTATTTCAAAATTTAGTAGTATTTAGTAGTAGTAGTTCATTATTGTGTCTGCATTAACGATCTTACATTTCTTTACTTGTCCTCCATTGCAAATCAGTTTTTTAACTGAATATGACAGACGATAAATAAACGAATAAATAAATTCACTACAATATGTAGAATATAATTAATCTAGGCAACATAATTAATCTAGGAATAAATGTAAGGGTTGGTTTTTGGAATTTCTCACTGTCACAGTACAACCTTATTGAACCTTATAACTGTTCTTTAATGGTTATTTACATTTTGTTATCTAATATAATATGTGTTTCTAAGTTATTACATTTTTATTACCATAACTTAGTACTCATAAACTAAAGCTTTTATTTAAACTAGGAAAACGCTAAAGTCCCGCCGCGTTGATGGATGAGCTTTTTAAAGTTTTAAGTTTGCTTGGGATATCTTTTCTTTTGCAAGTGCTTTGTTTTGCTGCCTATACGCATTGTAGGTGAATGTTGTCAAGTTTCTTTTGTTTCTTGTCAATTGGTATTATTAACCGTAAAAAACTTATATTAAAGCTTTATTTCTATGGATTCTGGCTAACTTTTCAACTTTTTCTTTCAAAAGGTACTACATCACCATAACCTTAATGTCCATGTATAATATGAACGTTGAAACCCCACCCGTTTGGTCAGAATTGGCCCAAATGGCACGAAAATATCGTACAAAAAACCAAAAATCTTATATTAAAAGCTTTATTTCTATAGATTCTGGCTAACTTTTTCAACTTTTTCTTTCAAAATGTACTAAATCACCATAACCTTAATGTCCATGTATAATATGAACGTTTCAGCTTCACCCGTTTGGTCAGAATTGGCCCAAATGGCACGAAAATATCGCCCAAAAAATCGAAAAAAAATCGTAAAAGTACGATATTCATGAGAAATATTTCTTCGATTGTACCCAAAAACGTGGCAAGTCTAAGTTCAGAGATTTCGAAGGTCCTGTCAAATTTTCATCCAGATCGCATATGCCGTTTGCCCGGTAGAGAGCGAACAAACAGACAGAAAAAAAAAAAAAAAAAAAAAAAAAAAAAAAAAAAAAAAAACACCCGAGCTAAATTTTTTGGGGGGTCGGTGAAATTGAAGTCTTCGCTTCGCTCATCCAACAAATGAAAAGACATCACAAAAAAGATGTATAATTGGATGAGCGTAGCGAGCGAAGCGAAGATTCCATTTCACTACACTGGAGAAAAAAATCCGGAATGTTTTTTTTTTTCTTTTTTTTCTGTATTATTGTGTGTCTGTTAGCACGATTCCGGCTAAACCGATACTCCAATTGCGATGAAATTTTATGGAGGCCTTCAAAATCTCTGAACCAAGAGCTGCCACGTTTTTGAGCCAATCGAAAAATTATTTCTCATTAAAATCGCAATTTTACGATTTTTTACGATTTTTAAAAAATTTCTTCAGTTTATAACACCTACATGCTTTATCCGATTTTAATGATTTTTTCACAGAACCTTAATTTTATGAATTAAGGTATTCGTGTGAAATTTGAGCGCAATCAAAAAACTATTTCTCATGAAAATCGAAATTTTACGTTTTTTTTCTTTTTTAAAACAATTCTTTGACTTGTTACACCTACATGCTTTATCCTATTGTAATGATTTTTTCACAGAACCTTAATTTTTTGAATTAATATATTCGTGTAAAATTTGTGTGCAATCGAATAATTATTTCTTAAGAAAATTTCAATATTACGTTTTTTCTTTTTTTAAAATTTAAGTTAATTTTTAATTTAATTTAATTTAATTTAAAAAAAATCTTCAACTTAGTAATGATTTTTTCACAGAACAACAGAAAATCCGCATAACACATGGCAGCTCTATGCACCAATTACGCTCATCCAACAACGCGGCGGGACTTAAGCGTTTTTCTAGTATTATGAAATGAACATGTCTAAAATAAATTGAAATAAAAAAATTAAATCATTTAATATTTACGTATATTGTTTATCTCATTAATAAAGAAAGGGTGAACTGCAAAAATGATATTTTGAAGTCATCATGTACTCGTGATTCGTACACTGTTTATAAAATTAGGTTGGTATTTCATTATAACTTTGTTTTAACTTATCTAATTTTTATTTACTTATGTATGTATATTTATTTCTGTAGCAGGAATAGACTACAAGAATATACCTAGGATCGGACGGTACAAGTTCTATCCTGCTGGGAATAACTATGCCGTTGCTGAATTAATCTGCTTAAGGGAATCTGCGCACTTGGTCGTCATAGATTCACAAGAAGAGTTTGAAGCAGTCAAGGCATACTTCATTGAGAATATTGGAGACAAAATTATCGAAGGCTTTTTCATAGGTGTCCATTCGAGGGGTTTTAAGACATGTTCTTGACAGCTACAGTTGTAAGTGGCTGGTGTTGTCCAGTGTGAAACTCAATTTGTTATTATTTGTTATGTGTTATTGTTTGGTTTTAATTTTGGGGAAAAAATTTTAAAAATTTTTAATTTTATACAACATACTTTCACAATAATACGGTGTACACGTACGCACACGCACCACACTGTATTAAATAGGGAAGTGTTTTAATTGAAATACTTTTTTCTCAATAAGGTGACTATCATTAATGAGTATTATTAACAATTTTTCAATTTCTCATCTTTAACTTCTTTTAAATTGTCCTCATTTTTCATTACACTTGATTCAAAAATTGTCTAACAACACTTATCTTGTTCATTGAAAATTTGTAATTTTATATAACTTGTTATAATATATTAGTATTTTAACCCTTTCTAGTGACCCAAAAATTTTGCCCTCTAAATTTTAAAAATTTGAAATCGTGATTTTTTAAAAGAAATTTAAGAGTTTTAAAGATTTTTTTTATCCTTAATGTTAAGGACAAAATGCTGCTTATGGATTCCAAAGGCATCAAAGTTGGTGAGGGGGGGGGGGGGGGAGGAGAGAATCAAATTTTCTTTTCTTTTTTCCCTATTTTCTTCCCATGTTCAAATTGAATTGGACTACAGGCAAAACAAAAATATCCCAGGACATCCCAAGAGGTTTTGATAACGCGCAATTTGATTTTTTGAATCATTACACCATTCTTCTATAGTCGTAGAAGTAATATGAAAATTTCTACCAATTCGAACAAAAACAAAACAGCTTTACCCTGGTTAAAAGTAGAAAACCGGCCGATTAAAGGACCATTAGGACTAAGGGAGCGTCAACCGAGATTAGGCTTAATTGTATAGTTTTGAAAAGGAGGTATACTATTATACCTATACCTATAAAGGTTTAATCTTTGTTTGCCATATTATGTCTATGTGATATCCCTGGGCTTCGTAATAAGAGAATATATTTTTTAATATTGTCAGTTAAACTTCTTCAAGGGATCCCTATCTTAGCTGGATGCCGATGAAAACCAACAAGAAACCGGGAGCATGGCATATCACTTTGGCGTGCCATTCATACCAGATGAACGACGTAGGCTGCCTTGGTATACTTACCCATTTGTGTGTGAGAAATATTAAATATAACATCAAGGATTGTATGCTAAGTTGACCGGACTGGAAACAGTGAAGCTGACGAGAGGCTAGGAATTCTTATTAAAAAATAAAATTACAATTTAAAAACAGGGCCCAATTAATCTACCGTTCAATATTTGCGCATTCTTGATCAGAAAACGTACAGTGTCCCGTAAACAACATCCTGAAAAGCGTGCGAAATAGAATTTGGCAACTATTAATTATTTCAAATATTTTACGAAAATGTAGTTAATTGTTGTTTAGGCCTATGTAATTAGATTTATTTAGGTTGTCCCCTTGTAAATAAGTTTTTATATCTGATTGGGAAGACGTTAAATAAATAAATAAATAAATAAATAAATAAAAAATTACACATTTTAACGTGGGAATTAATTTCCTGTTATTAGAGTGAATTCATGCCCCTTTTTCGGTGAAACTAGGTAATGGTACGTCGCGGGGGATCCGAGGGAGGGGTACTAGATCGCCTAGCGGAGGATCGTTCTAACCCCTCTCGAGCGAGTTAGACGAGCCTCCGACAGTGGCGGAGATGTAGATGACCTTGTCCGAGGGCAGTCTTAGAAACACTCTATCAGGCGGAAGGATCTCACACACCGCTCAGAAGAAACACCAACACAAACAACATTAAAACACTCGGATCCTTTACATTCGCATAAAGACTAAGGAAATCTTCAGAAAAAAACTTCAGTCGGAGAATCAGAGTCGCGCCCTTTACACGCGAGAGTCGAGACAACTTCGTCGGCGATTTCCTGTTCTACGTCTGGTTAACGTAATACCCTATCTAACGTGAATAACTTTTGTGGTGTGTTGTATTCATGTTTTTACAAATGAGGTAATACATTTCAATGAATAAAGCTTTAGATTGTTTTCTTGATTACATAAAGCGCTATTGATTAATAACACAACTTCTGAAAGGCTTACCTCTGCGTTCCTAAATTCCTGTTGGTTCCATAGCATTAGGCAGGAGCAATCAATTGAATATAATTCTATTCCAATATATTATCCTAAACATACAAAAAACTTGTAAGCTAAAACCTTACACACTCAAAATAAATGAAATTAAAAAACAGGGCCAAGTTATTTCTACCCTTCAATATTTTGCGCATTAGTAATTACAAACGTACAGTCCCGTAACAACATCCTTGGAAAAGCTGTGAGAAACCACATAGAATTTGCAACTATAATGTATTGATGATTGATTGATTGGATATTACTTAAACGGTCATATTTATGATCACTTTGGCTAATCGAGACGATGAGTGGTGATAAATGAGGATGAAGTATAACAGAAAGGGAGGAGGGGAAACCCGGTACCGGCACGTAGCCTATTCCCTTTCGAAAAGTACCAAGGGAACCAAAGGCTTAAACGTCCCATCGAAAGGACGGTGTAACTTTGACAGTCATTAGGGTTCCTCAAACTAACCCCGGACTGCGAGCGACGCCGAGGCAGAACGAAGCCGTACACTAGCTTTCGAAACCCTTCCCATCTGCTCTAACAGCGTATACGTGAGTTTCAGCGGCAGAAAGCGTTCACCCACTCTACCCCGGAACCACGCCCGATTCTGCTTTACTCGGTGTTCGAGTGGGAAACCGGTTAAAACGAGCTCGGACTAAACCGCGGGCTTTGTACTATTAATTTAAACGTACTAGACTAATAGTTTATCCAAAGTCTTTTTTTCTAATTAATTTAAAACATAATAGTCAGTGTTAAAAAAGTGTTAAAAAAAGGGTTAAAAAATTGCCACAATTTTTTCCTTTTGCATAAATACTCATAATATTATGTATGTCCCGTCCTAAGAATATACCACATTTTTTACAAATTGCTTTCTCCATACATGGCGTTGACAAAATATTTTGTGGAATATTGACCCAAATGATGTTGGAAAGACTAGGGACACAGTCTCCCCTAATAATACCCCATCTGTTATGGCCCCAGCCACAAACCTCTAACAACCTATCCTACAAATTCTGCTCGACCCAGAACAAACCCAACAAATCAATACAGAGCCCTAAAATCGCATCCTAAATCTGCTCAATCCGGATAACAAAATCGAAGAAATTATGAGCTTCTCCCCAGCAAACATTTTCTGCGGTGTCCCGCACGTTTCCCGAAGTCTGTCCCGTATGCGCTAGTGGCGGGACCCGTACGGGCACCGCTACGGGCCCCGTACGGGACGTGTCCCTATGGGCCAAGACCGGGTCCCGTACGGGACATCCCGCAACTCGTCCCAGTGTGTCCCGAAGTCGTCCCAAACGTTTCCCCGCGCGGTCATGCCCGCGACATACCCCTTGATAGGTCCCGGGACGGGTCCCATAGTCTGGCCGCTAGTTTCCCGCACGGGGGTCCCGTCAGGGTCCGTTCCGGGGTTCACGCACCGGGTCCCGCACTCGTCCCTGTGATTCCCGTGCATTGCTTCTAGCGCCATCTAGTAGACACTCAAAGAAGTCAACAGATAAAACGGGCCAAAATTTTAAACTGAATTATTTATTACGCGATCGGCCAACTGTCTAATTATACCATTTAATGGAAGGGGAATACGTACATAGAAGATAGACAAGAAAGTAAGACATTCAAATTTTATGACACAGCCGAACTCGAACCCGCCCATGCCTTCTTCCGGGAGTTCAGATCGCTCTATCCATCGGCTCCAGCACCTATACTGTCTAGGCGCCGTTAGATGGCTTATGAAAGGGAGCACGCTTGCGTGGATCTGCGGAACACAACATTGCAAGTGTAAAACATTTGTGATATTGAAAATGTGTTTGGTGTTTATTAAAACATGATACTATTAAATATTTTTTTGAATCCTTGCTATCCCTCTTAGATTATTAGGCTTTAACAAATACACTCGCATCATTAATCTTAGCTGGCTGGATATATTTGCATTGGAAGGACGGTAGGCCAAGAACAGCTAATTGTTCTTATATGATTATAACCAATCGAATGCGATCAATTATCCCCCCCTCGACGTCCGCGGCTGCCGGGGGGGGATGGCACATACAATTAGGGCGCTCATCGAGTACGTGGGTTTGAGTCCCGAATAAGGCATATTTTTTGTGATCGTCCTTTATCGTCATATTATCACCAAAATCAACTCGAATAGCCTTAGTGCATAAAGGCGTTAAGCAATACAAATTCATCATACATGATTTTAATACTAGTTACAATAAAAAAAAATTATTTCAGTTAAATTATCATTTAACATGGATGTTCTTTGTAATGTCTATAGCATATTTTGATTCTAAAACATTTTAGTTTATTTATTAATTATTTTGTTTATACAAAATAGGTTTACGTGTATTTAAGTTGTAACGAAGTGGATAGTCACGCATTAATCCTTGCTATGAGGCTATAGTATGCACCTCTCTGATTCTTCAACTATTTTTAAGATTAATTGGACTTAATTTGTAGAAATAATAAAAAGAAAGAAAGAAAAGGAAAAAATCATTAAAAAAAATAAAAACGCCAAAGAAATAAAAAACAGATTTATTAGAAGATCCAACTCAAAAGGAATATGAGGTTTCAAAAATCAGGAACAGCAAATCAGGGAGTAATCAAACTTTCGCGAAACGACCGAACGCGAAATCTTCATTCTTGTTTTTCAAATTCTGATCAATAATAAAGTACAAAAGATCTTACTCTAATATATTAGACATATATATTAGGAATTGTATAGGCTAAGTCAAAAAACTGGATCACAGCAATGATACAGGGACACCTAACTCAAGTTGCGAGCTTCACCAGTGGCGGCCACTCAGACAACATACCTTCACCAAATTAACTAAGTACTTAATACGATTTACTCGTTGAAACAATGTTAATTTATTTATGGATTTAATTAAACGTCTATATAGGCCTAGCCTATATTCAGTTATAAAAAACGATTTGCAATGCGGAAATAGAACTAAAAGAATAAATCAACGGAAAGTATTCAACATAAAAATCTATACACAGTAGTGTTTAATATAATACTCCACAGTTTGGCGTATCCCGTTAGTTTCCCTCGCGGGACCCGTGCGGGTCGTCCCAGTGCTTTCCCCGAAAGGGTACCCCTTAAGTTTCCCTCGCGGGACCCGTGACGGGTTGTCCCCGTCAGGTTTTCCCTAAAGGGGTGTCCCTTAAGTTTCCCGCGCGGGACCCGTGCGGGTTGTCCCGTAGCTGTACCTAACCCGCAATTTACCAGCACTTCCCTTGTTGTCCCGCACGGGGGCCAGAGTCTCATGTTTGCTGGTGCACAAGCGCCTCTCCCCAGATATCTTTTGCTTCTGCGGAACACTGGCTGGACTCCACACCCTAAATTAACGCCTTTTGCATCTCCGGCTACGGTGTTAATATTGACCTTTTCTGTCGGCTCACGTTCATCCACATATGGCGGGTGTTGCAATTCCTTGCCAAAACCCCACCTCAACCTCATTCCCATCCCTGAAGTCACAACCCTACTGCACCAAGAAAGTGTTTGAATCTGTGGCAGGTCATGGCGCTCTCTCGGATCAGCACTTTGAATTCTCTCTGTCTACCGTCCCCTCTTGGTGACTTAATATACTTTTTTCTCCAAGCTTTTCTTTTTCGATGAATGCCCACCTTCTCACCAAGAAAATTTTCTAAGCAGACTTAGTTTATGCAGGACCACAATGTGGATCCTGCTTACCCAATCGCTATCCCGATCTAAAAATGATCGATCTGGTCCACTCCTTCAATATCATTGAAACCATTGATACCCCCAACCGTGTCACTGTCACATAGCAGCTCTTTTTAATGAAAATTTTCATTCTTCGCCCAGCATTGTTTTCCGTCTGCTTACTATCCTGGCCTGTCTGCCCACCACCCCCTCATTCTAATTTTTACCCCCAAAAAATCACCCCCCGAAAATGAATGTAATGAAACGCCTTCAGTTCAACAAACAGACAATTTTCTAAAACGAATAAGTGCAGAAAATTGGCCACTGTCAACCCTGGAGATGCAGATGCTTTCTCTAGTTTTCTTACCATTTCCGTATCATTTCAAAAAATATTTCCGCTAAAAAGCTGTCCCGTTTAAAACCCCAAAAGTAAATTTCCGGGATCCACAGGAACTGGACTGAACCCCAGACCTTGGACCCCTTCATTCCAAACTGAAGTCGCCAACAACTCGACTAGTAAATAACAAACCGTGTTTTAAAAAGTTCATCTAAAAACATTCCCCAAGCTAAACTCTACTTTAACAAATCCTTAATACAGAATCTAAGAACACCTAAAAAGCTATTTGGCCCCTGAATAAATCAAGACCAATGCCACGAAACCCAAATGCAACCTCTCTCTTTCGCTAACGGTAAAGTTATATTGAGATCATCCATATAATTTTTTAAGACTTCTCCATAAACTCGTGCACCCGGTGGTAACCCCAATGCATAAATTTCCCAAACCCCAAAAAACCCCCAGGGACCTCTGACGGCCCAACACTTTTCCACCCAACCTCTCCAATGAAGTAGCTACTGAAAATGGGGAAACTTATTCCAAAATCAGGACTTGACGGGGGCCCAGGTTCTTCTTTTAAAGTATGGACTTTATTTCCGGCCCATTAGCCTTCATCTAAATCAATCTTTTCTGGGGGGCATTTCCCCCAAACTAAAGGGGCAGAAAAAGTAACCCGTCTCAAACAAAAAGTAAAAAATCTGAATGATAACTATAGCCCCATATCCCTGCTCTCCTTTTTTTCCCAAAATATATTAAATCATGCATGACGTCTATCATCGTTTTCTAAATTATCACAACATTCTCTTCCCTACTCAAAAACAAACCCCCAAAGCGCAATTTAGTTTTTTTTCCCCTCTACTCTGCTTTGGCAAAGGTGACCACCCCGTAGAATTTTCTACGACAGAAAAAGGTTTTTGATACGATAGATCAAAAAATTCCCCTAGGAAGCTAAATACCTTGGACCCGAGGGACGTTTTGGATTGGTTTTCCTCTTTTCTCTCGGGGCCGTCTCAAGTAGTCGAAATCGAGACAGCCAATGGTTACCCGTACAAAACCCCGTCAAAATCTCTGTCATAGTCGGTATTCCCCAGGGTTCCATACCGGGCCCCCTACCCCCTACCCTTCATCATATAGTTAATGCCCGGGCCACCTTTTGGATGGGGGTATTCCACACAAATGCGGATGACTCCACCCATTGTGACCCTACAAAAACACCTTTCCCTTTGGGGCATTGCCCCCCTAATCAACACCAAGGGGCAAATGTCATCATACAGCCGCGAAATCAACTCCCCATCTCGCGCTCTAAAACGGTATACCTATACTTTCACCCCCCCAATAAGACCCCACCGGTAGTCCCCTTTGTTCATCTAGAGTCTGATAAAATCACCCGCCTTCCGCGAAAAAGCCCTGGGCCTTGATTGACCGAAAAACTCGACGGTCTACCATGTAAACCATGTTGCCAACAAAATTTTATCGGGATGTTACTCTATCCGTAAGCTCAAACAAATTGTTCCCCCCCCATATTTATTGCAATTTAATTTTCCCCACACCCACCCCACTTACCCTTTGGGCCTGCTTTTTTGGGGGAGCCCCCCCCCCAAGCAAATAGAATTTTCATCTCCAAAAGAGAGCGTAGCAGTATTGCGGGGTCTCCAGAAAACACCCCTGAGGAAGGAATTTGGAAATTTTAACTCTAGCAGGGACATATCCAGTCTGTGCATGTTTGTTCGCACAAATAGTAACCCCTTTCCCCCTCAAAGCGTCTGTACACTGCCCAACAAAGAGCCCCCTTAATTTAAGGCCCCCCCCACACCTGCGCCTTTTTTCAGGGCCCCCGGGACTAGCTCCACCCCCCACAACAAGCTCCCCGAAAACATCAAAAACCCCCCCCACCCTGCCCCTTTCAAACACAAATTTAAAAATATACTCACAGCAACAGCTTTTTCCGGTTTCCTCTCCATGTTTAAAAATAAAAATTATAAAAGTGGAAAACGCTTAAATCCCCCCGCGTGAGGAGAGCTTTTTTGTAAGTTTTAGTTGCGTGGACCCAATTTTTCCTTTGCAAGGCTTTTTTAAGCATTGTAGGTGATTTTTGTCAAGTTTCTATTTTACTTGTTAATTTTTTATTATAAACCCAAAAAAAACTCTATTAAAACCCTTTTTTTTTAGAATTTGCTAACTTTTTTAATTTTTTTTTTAAAAAAGCAATACATCACTTTCCCTTTAAAGTCCATGTAAAAAATGAACGTTGTAGCCCCACCCCTTGGTCAGAATCGTCCCCCAAAGTCCGAAAATATCGCACTAAAAACGAGAAACAAATCGTAAAAGTACGATATCATGAGAAATTTCTTTGATTGTACCCAAAAAAATGGGGGTATAAGTTAGAGATTTTGAATGTCCCCTCCAATTTTTTCAAGATCGCATATGCCGCAAATAATGAATAGAATAAACTTTAGAGGTGAAAGAGTAGGATTTTTTTACCATTTTATTATACAATGTATACAGTGTAAGGTTCCGCCGTTCAACAGACGTAAAATTCCCCGGGAAAGGAATTTATCCCCCAAATGTCGTAAAATGACCAATCAACGTTTTTCTCCGCCACACCAGCGTCAATTTAAGTCTTCGCTGGCTTTTCCAATAAATTTTGAAATATTTGACAAAAATTTTGGTAAAAGTTAATTGTATTTTCGTAAATTGTCGCCCTGATTTTGTTATTTAAACTACTAACAAAGAAACAAGTTTAATTAAAATTGCCTTCACATGGGTTTTTGGGGTTTAGTAATTTTTTGAAGGAATGTTCGAGTGATAATTAAAAGGACTAAACCCAGATGACGACTTTGGAACCCTCCAACACCCAGTCATAAATATTTTCTTTTTGATTCCCGCATGATTAAAATTTGGGAAATTTTGTTTTTTTGTTTGCTCGGTGTTTCTATTTGAAATACCCATTCAAAATGGTGAATGGTGACTGTTTAGGTGGATCTCTACCCAATTTTTTTTATACTTCGAGTCGAGATATTTTGAAGGGGTCGGCCAGTTTCAATTTCCTTTAGCATTTATAAAAAACCCCATGAGGCTGATTAGCGTGTCCAAACTTCGCACAGGCGCGAGGTAGCAAATTGAAACGTCAAAATCCAGTTCAAAAGGCGATTTGGCGTTTTAATTTAGCTTTTTAAAAAATAAAAATTTTATGGGTTGGATATGGGTTTTTGCTTGGCAGCATGGGGGAAAGCACAAACAGAAACAATAAGACGTTATTGCATAAGGGAATTTAGTAACATTAAAAGTTAAAAGGGTAGTATATGCCACTGTCAAAATGGCAGCCATCTTTAAAAATATTCGGTCTCAAATCGCTCCCATTTAATTAAAAAGCAAACTGGGGTTTCAAGAGGCTTTAATTGTCGCGGAAGGGACCACCGACTGCTAATCTAGCCTACAGTAGTTAAATATCAATGCCTTTATGTTACTGTGGGTACTTTCCCGAATGATGCTCCCACGCGCCCACAACACCCAGACATGCCCAAGATGCCCGAGGTTTAACATTGGGCGTTACAGGCGTTGTGATGGCGGCGGTGTTTGCGGAATGCTTTGGGCACGCCCAAGCTGCAAGTATCATACGGAACGTACCCTGCGTCAGTCAGAACAGATCCCAGGTCGCACACAAAACGTTTGCCAAGCTCAACTGCAGGTTTGAGTGAGAGTAGTTTGAATTCGTGTGTTGCATCAATCAAACAAAGGCGAGTATAAAGACAAACTTTGGAAAGAGAATATTATAACACACTTTTCTGCCACATGTTGACAAGAAGAGAAAACCAATCGATATAATTACTTTGAGAAGACGTGAAATCCCTTGATAAACTAGAAACCAGTAAGCTTCGGAAATATCGGGGCTCTTTTCTTAGTTCGTCCATCTGTCTTTGTATAAATAACGACTAGCGATAATACCCTGATAACTTCTCCTCCAAGTGACACAGTTTCGTGTGTGTTCACATTGCCCTTGTAAAAGATGTGATTCAGAAAGTAGGTTAGGGCCCTTGGGGTCTTTGGACTGGGATTGCCTCATTCAAAGGTACCAAATTTTCTGTCTGTCGTGTTCTACGTTTTTTTGATGGCTTTGTACTCAACAAACACATTTATTTAAGCTTAAATTTTTCGTCATTTGGTTCCTCAACCCAACCCACATTCCAGGTCCCCTTTACTTCCCCTGGTCATTAATAATAAATACAATTCAAATGTTAAAATTTTTTTTTAAAACGTTGCTTTTATAATAACAATAATTTTTATTATTGTCAATTTTTTTTTGTTTTATTGTAAGCATTTTTATAATGTATAAAAAAAATTTAAAAATTGAACTTTTAAACTTTTGTTTTTTTAATTTTTACATTTTTAATTTGGCTAAAAAAGAACAAGACGTTCGAAGTATGTTATTTTTTTTTGGAAAAGACGAAATTGTAATATATTTGACGTCAAAACTGCATAATATGCGATAGTTCAAAGTTTACAAAGAAACAAAAAGAGAAATTTTGAAATTGTCATGTCGTGAAAAAGGGGGAAAATTGCAGACAAGGTTACTTTCTAAACTGCGGGTACATTATAATAATTCAACAACGAATGTTTTGTCGGACTCTAAAACTCTTTCTTCCCACTGATGCTTTTGGGTCTGTTTCCTTGCTTTTTGTAGTTTAAATAATTCTTTTATGGCGAAATGTTGACATCATTTTGTAAGCTTGGGTTTATGACCCGCAAAAAATCCAAAGGGTAAGCTGTATTCTTACTACAAATTTAAATTTAAATAGTGAAGTGGATCTACCGTAAAATTAAAACGAACAAAATTTTCCCGTAAAATTAACTGTAATTAACATCGAGAAGGTGAATTTGGTTATTTTTATGAAGCTGTTGTCGAAGGGTTATTTGGTTTTTTGATTCTTATTTGGAGAATAAAGACTTAGGAAAAAACTGTTTCCCCGATGTGCAGAGCTGAATCAAAGGCTAATCTAGTACCCCAAAGTAAAATTGCTTCCCAGATCATTTTATTTAGGCTAACATTTAACTACCTGTTGATGTGTACTTCCCCCAAAAAAAAACATTCAATATAATTGTGGATGATTTTTCAAATCAAGCCCTTTACCACATTTTGGTGTATTCAAAGGTAAATTTCTTTTTGTTTAAATTGACCCCGAGAAGTTTAAAATAAAAAAAAAACAAATTTATTTTTTTATCAATGTTAGGCAAAGTTTGGGTTTTGTGAGAAAAAGTGTCACTACAATCCATTACTGTGGTGTATGTAAGTAATTAACATGACAAATATAGTGGGATATAATTTTTTATTATTGGTAGAAGACAGAATAACCGTGCAGTGACCACTAGAGCTACATCATGCATCAGAGGAATGCCCAGCAGGCGCCGATTAACCCCCCCCTTTCTAGGTGTCACTGCCATCCAGTACCTTGTATAGCAAAAACCCCAAATAACAGTCGGCGGGGAATATGAAAGTGCATTTTACCCCAACCCTTTCCCCTCAAAATCTTAAAATACATTTTAATAATAATAAACGCTAAATGTAAATTATGCTCAATTCACATGTAAATTATGTCTAACAAATGTACAATTTTTAAACATGCACAATGAAGCAATATCACCTAAGTGAACGGTAAGCAAAGAAACAATACATCAAAATAAGAGAATGAAAAATATAACAGGATGAAGCAGATTTAAGAGAAACAATAGCCTAGTACATCAAAATAATATGAACACAAATTAATGAAACATGATTAAACACAGTTTAACAACAATGCAAAAGTTATCGAGGAACATAGTCCTTTAGATAAGATGGTTTGTTGCGGTCCCGGGTAGAACTTCGTTGCGCACAACCTGCTTCCGAATCTTGGGACCCGCGGTGAGCAGAAGACTGCAGACCGCGAACTCTGCAACCAGTAGGACTAGGCTGATTTGGCAGGCGTCTCTCCATCTGGCTTGGGTAGTGGCACCTTGCGAACAGTCAACCGCCTGGCTCGGGTGGTGGCACAGCAACTTCCTCTGCAAGGGCAGATGCCACGAAAGGATTCGCCTTCAGAAGGCGTACTCGTAGGCAAGACCTCGCCAGAATCGGTAAGACGTGTGACCACCTGGTCAATATGTCTATGCTCCACCTCGTAAATTCCTTGGACCTTCGATGGAAAGTACAACTCCAGGTAACCAGCGCTCTCCAGGTCTATACGACCTATCGTACACTCGCTGACCCACCGCAAATGAACGACCTTGCGGTGCTGGGATGCTCGGAGATCGAGGAGCTGAGGCCGGGTGAAGTCGATCAATTAACGAATGAATTCTGCGACTCATCAACATCTCACACGGAGCTCGAACTTTGGTTGTACTGGGAGTAGTGGGCAGCATGAGGAGAATACCAGCAAGTTCACGCTTCCAGCTGGAAGGCGAAGCTTCTTAAAGAGATTCTTGACAGTCTGGACGGATATCTCTGCTTGGCCATTAGTTGCAGGCTTGTACAGAGAACTTAGCGTATGTCTATTGCCATTAGCCTGACAAAACTCTTCGAATTCGCTGGACTGGAAGTCGGGTCCATTGTCCGTGACTAACTGGTCAGGGATTCCGTGCGTGGCAAACCAGGAGAGCAAGAAACCGATCGTTGTCACAGAGGACATTGACCCGGAGGTATCTCCTGCCTCAATCCACTTTAACGTAGTATCCACACAAATGAGTAAAGTTCGACCATGAGTTGGACCAGCAAAATCTAAATGTAATCTAGACCAGACCTGTTCAGGGGCAGAACTTGATACAACGGGAGTCCGATGACGATCACGCTGTACTAGCGAACAGGCTTCACAAGATTTTACTAGCAACTCTATGTCTCCACTAATACCTGGCCACCAGACATAGCTGCGTGCTAGTGCCTTTGTACGGACGATCCCCTGGTGTACCTTATGGAGAAGTTTGAGTACTGGTTAACGAAGTGCTGGCGGAATTACCACACGATTCCCTCGTAGCCCCGCATTACCGACAAATGTCCATGGTTGCGCGACAGGTACTCCTCAACCTCTGCATCGCCTGAAAAGGTACGTCCATGTAAGACATGACCTAAAACTTAAGAAAGAATTGGGTCCTCGGTTGTAGCCTTTGCAATAGCTTGAGCCGTGAGCGGAGATAACGGCGGAGCTTCTTCGAACAGCAATACTCCTGCTGGCTCTGGGAATTCCTCAGCAACGACGTTGGGAAGTGGCAACCTACTCAAGTAGTCGGCATTACAGTGCTGCTTGCCCGGTCGCTGCTGTAAGTGGTATTGATACTTACTCAGCATAAGATACCACCGCAGCATGCGCGGAGAAACGATATCCGGAATCGGATGTTCGGATCTGAAGATTCCACAAAGTGGCTTATTATCCGTGAGAATTGTGAAAGTCCGTCCATACAAATACATATGAAACTTTGAAACCCCAAACACTACCGCCAAATTCTCTAGATGTAACTGGGAATAATTTTTTTCGCTGGTTTGGAGAGTTCGAGATTCATATGCAACAGGACGCTCTTCTCCATTTGCCAGGACATGAGACAAAACCGCTCCCTCGCCAAACAATGACGCATCTGTGGCTAGAACGATGGGCAAGTCTGGGGTGAAATGCATTAGCACCTCACCCGAAGTCATAACTTCATACGCATACTTTATGCAAGCATCTTCTGTCTCATCCCACTTCCAGGTTACGCTGCCGGTGGTATGCAGCAGCTAGTAAAGTGTATGAAAACGTGTTGCCTTATCCGGGAAGAACCGATCAAAATAGTTTACAAACTCCAGGAAGGCCTGAAGCTCTTCCCGGCAACTGCGCGCAGGTAAACTTAACAACTGATCAATCTTGCTGTCCACTGCTTGATTCCGCTGTCTGAAATGTGATAGCCTACATATTCAAGAGCGGAAACTGCAAACGAACATTTGTCCAGGCGATCGCTTAAACTTACATTGCTGAGGCGGGACATCACCTTCTAGACACGTTGAGCTAGATCCTTTGCATTCCGACCCGTAACCAGAACATCATCAAGAAACACCAGAACACCTTCTTAGCCTGCTAGAAGCGACTCCGTCAGACGCTGGAAATACGCAGTCGCTGACGATAGACCGGGACTAAGTCGGGTCATGCGAAACAATCCGCGATGGGTGTTCAGTGTCAGAACTTGGGAAGTTTCTTCATCTACCAATACTTGCAAGAAAGCTTGTGAAAGATCCATCATAGTAAACAGCTTACCTCCTGACAGTTTACTGAACAGCTCGTCGGTAGTGGGGTTACAGTGGGGTGCGGATAGATTTCACGGTCACATAACGGGTTAACTGTTCCACAGAAATCTCCACAAATACAGATACTACCGTCTCGCTTTTCCACAGTGACTGAAATAAGAACCCCTGCTTCCACCAATTGATCGATTTCTTGGCTCACTCTAGAATGGAGTCCAAACGGCACAGGCCTTGCCTTGCGAAAAACTGGAACTGCTCCCGACTTCAAGTAAATGTGAGCTGGACACCAGAAAATTTACCCAAACCAGGCTGAAACACATCATGAAATTCTTAGTAGTATGAAGGATTGGACGGCATAGACAACGTACCCGTGGATGGAACAGACAAGGAATCAACTTTTAGAACATACTGTACTCCGTCTACGATAATAACTAAATCGTCAAACGAGTGTCGACCCAATAATGCTGGACTAGGATGCGACATGACCATGACTTGTAGCTCCACGGAGTGACCCTTCAACTGGACTAAATACACGAAAGCTCCCTTAACCTGTAACTTTTCTTTAGACCAGGTCCTCAGATGGACACTGGGAGACGTAAGCGGAAGCGTGGAAAATATTGTTTGTATCCTACCCCTGTAACTGTGTTTCCTACCCCTGTTACTGAGTATCCTACCCCTGTAACTGTGTATCCTACCCCTGTAACTGTGAATCCGTCCCATGTAACTGTGAATCCTACACCTGAAACTGTGTATCCTACCCCTGTAACCGTGAATCCTACCCCTGTACTGGAAGTCCTTACCGT